>LPNX010209162.1:47765-76507 GCA_001517045.1 Pseudotsuga menziesii | reverse complement strand
TTTTAGTTTAAATCATCTTTCAGCATTCTGTTTTGGGCAATTCTTAAGCCTGTACATGTTCATGGGCGGATAGCCTGGTTGTTTGAAGCATTGGTCGCGTCCTCTTTGCTGGTCGGAGGCATGGGGACGTGACAGTTCTTGTGTGAGAGATTCCATGAAATCTGTAAGGCTAGGCATCTTCCAGGTTCGAGCTGTCAGTTTTGTGGCATAGAAGGTCGAAACAAACACTGAATAGTCAGGGCCTAGCTTTGAGAGGATGGCTAGGATGATCTGATCATCTTTCTTTTTGATCCCACACTGTTTCAGCTACAAAACTAGTGCTTTGAACTTGGAGAAATATAACTGCAGGGATTCAAAGCTATTTGGACTCAGAGAGATCAGTTCATTTTCGATTTGATGTCCCCTCATCTCATCTGTCTTTCCAAAAAGATCAGCAAGATTCTCCCATACTTCATTCGGTGATGTCAATCCATTAAGATGGAAAATGAGGTCTCTGGAAATACTCAGACACAGGAGACCATAGGCCTCATCCCTCCTATTGTGCCATTTTATCTCCTCTGTAGCTGCATTGGGCTCTGCTTCTGTTGCCATAGTCACCCTGTAGAGGCCTTTTGCTCTCAACAGTATCTCCATCTCTTCTTTCCATTCAAAGAAATTGAAGGGAGTCAAGATAGTTTTCTGTGATTGATCCATAGGTTAGAAAATATGTCCCGGCAGTCAGTAGAAGGCTCCCAGTCACTGATGTCAAACTTGTGAAACAATTTTTGAAGGAGAGAAATTGATCTACAATGGCTTTGATACCATGTGGAAATTGAACCCACTGATAGATTAATTTTACTCACAACAATTAACAATTGATCATGCAAAATCACTCACAAAAGAGACTGAAATTGGAGCTGAACACTAAACTGTATTAACTCAGTGTATAATATCTAACCCTGTAACATAATAGGTTGCTGAATAAATAACATACATCAGGGATTCGAATGCATGAGGAGAAATTCGAATCTAGCATAAAGTAGGCTTACTATAATTAAGCAAATACCCCATAGGTGTAAAAAGCTGATCCCAAATCTGTCATGGAGCTCACGAATTGGAAAAATGGCTTAGGAAATATAAAGAGTGGTGGAATGGCAGCTCATACATGCGTTTTCAAGGATAAAAGAGTGGAGGATGAAGAGGACAAAAAACTAGTTCACCTCACCTAGTCTAGCTTTTCCATTTTCCTTAAAACACTAAAAAAGCAGGGAATAAAGCAGAAAAAGAGAAGGGCGCCTAGGAGGCCAGGAATAAAGTAGATTTGATTCCTTGGGCTTTCCCATGTGCTACATGAGTCAAATAAGGCAAGTTTGACCACTATGGATAGGTAAAAGACAACTTGCACAAGGTGGGACACAGTAACTAGGCTAATAAGACAGAAATAATTAAATTAATGTCTAAATGGGTAAACTATGGGTTGATTATTCTAACAAATCTAAATGGAAGAGCATCCATTTGGTGGGAACACTTCAAGTAAGTAAATAGGATCAGTGAAAGGAGACTTAAGTGGAAGCAGTTCAAGAAGTATTTCAAGCAGAAATACCTCTCTGACAGGTATTATGATGACAAGATTAAGGAGTTCCATGAGATGAGATTGGGACAACAAACCATGGAAGAGTATGCAAATAAGTTTTTGGAGCTATTGAGGTATGTCCGGTACATCAGAGATGCAAAAGTGAAGGTCCAACGTTTTCTGAGTGGATTTCCTCAGTCTTACAAAGATAGAATTGAGTTTTATGAACCTAGAACTCTTGAAGAAGCAATAAGGAAGGCTAAGTATTGTTATGAGCAAAGAAAAGGTAAGCCTGATTACCATAAGGCATGGAAGGACAAGAAGAATGAGAAGTTTGACCAGAGAAAGAAAGGTTTCAAACCTTCTAGCTTCAGGAATCAGCAAAATCAGCCATCCCAAGATGTGAGTAAACCAGTTGGAGTGATAGGGGAAAAACCTAAAGATCCACAGCAGAATAGAGGGCCACTTCAATGTTGGAAATGTGGAGGACCCCACATGCGCAAAAATTGTCCACTCGAGAATGAGAGCGCAAGGCCAGCTTATAACATTCAAGAAGCAGAAACAGTGGGTCAAGTAGCAAGGGCAGTCCCTAGGATTTATGCAGCACTGGAGGACCACCAGGCAGATCACCAGTCAACTGTGGTTGAAGTATCAGGTAAGATTGATGGGAAATATGTTTCTATTTTGATTGACCCTGGTTCTACGCACAGTTACATTACTCCTAGAGTAGTGGAGAATTGTGCTTTCAAAAAAATAAAGCATAGGAAGTCTTGGTTAGTTCAGCTAGCCACTGGAACTAAGAGAAAGGTTAGTGAAATGGTAGAGAAATGTCCATTGGTCATGGATGAGTTGATCACTTCTGTAGATTTGAATGTTCTGCCGCTTGGTTCCTATGATGATCTCATTGGAATAGATTGGCTAGAAGCTCACAGGGTAAAGCTTGATTGTTACAATAAGACTTTCGAATGCATGAATGAAGAAGGGAACCTAGTAGTTGTGAAAGGTATTCCAAAGGTGATTTCAGTATGGCAGGTTTCAGCAATGCAGTTAAAGAAGTTCTATAGGAAGGGTTTTCAGTTATATGCAGCTCATATTTTGGAGACATCAAGAGATGAAACTCCAAGGTTGGAGGACTATCAGGTGTTACAGGAATTCAGGGATGTGTTTCTTAATGAGATTCCAGGGCTTCCTCCAAAGCAGGACATTGATTTCACTATTGAACTTGTGCCAGGATCAACACTAGTGTCCAAGGCACCCTACAGGATGAGTACACTGGAGATGCTAGAGTTGAAGATGCAATTGCAAGAGTTGTTGGAAAAAAAAGTATATCTGGCTGAGTGTGTCTCCTTGGGGAGCACCAGTTCTGTTTGTAAAGAAGAAAGATGGTACACTCAGGTTATGTATTGATTATAGACAGTTGAACAAGGTTACTATAAAGAATAAATATCCTTTGCCTAGGATTGATGACCTCTTTGATCAAATGAGAGGAGCAAAGGTATTTTCCAAGATTGACTTGAGGTCTGACTACCATCAGGTGAGAATCAAGGATGAAGATATTCATAAGACATCCTTCAGGACAAGGTATGGGCATTATGAGTTTGTAGTGGTACCATTTGGTCTAATAAATGCACCAGCTACATTTATGTGCCTTATGAATAGTGTCTTCAGCAGGTATTTGGACAAGTTTGTTCTTGTTTTCCTTGATGGCATTCTTGTTTATTCTAAGAATGAGAAAGAGCATGAAGAGCATTTGAGATTGACATTGCAATTGCTCAGGGAGCATCAGCTGTATGTGAAACTAAGCAAGTGTGACTTCTATAGAGATAGAATTCAGTACTTGGGTCACATTATCTCAGAGGAGGGTATATCCATGGGCCCTGAAAAGATTGAAGCCATTATGAATTGGCCTACTCCAAGAAATGTGACAGATGTAAGATCTTTTATGAGACTTGCAGGATACTACCGGAGATTCATTGAAGGATTCTCCATAGTTGCACATGCCATCACTTCTTTGCAAAATAAGGGGATGAAGTTCAAATGGACATCAGGGTGTAAAGAAAGCTTCTAGCTATTGAAAAATCTTCTCACCAATGCACCAGTATTGAAAGTTGCAGATCCAGAGAAAGATTTTGTGGTGTGTACCGATGCATGTGGACAAGGGCTTGGAGGAGTCCTTATGCAAGAAAACCACATGATATGTTATGAGTCGAGAAAGCTGAAGGAACATGAGAAAAACTATGCCACTCATGATCTAAAGCTTGCAGCCATAGTACATGCTCTCAAGATGTGGAGACATTACTTGATGGGTAGAATATTTGAGCTCAGAATAGACCATTGAGGTCTGAAGTATTTGTTTGATCAGCCTACTCTGAAAGCTAGACAAGCGAGATGGCTGGAGTTTTTATGTGAGTTTGATTTTGAAATCAAGCACATAAAGGGAAAGGAAAATAAGATAGTGGATGCACTTAGCAGGAAGATGCAAGAAATACATGTGGCATCTCTTAGTATTTGCCAATCAGATTTGAGGCAGCAGATTGTTAATCATGTTGCTAGAGATGAATTGTATGAGCAAGTAAAAGACAAATTGCAGCAACAAAGTATTGAGAAGAGGTATGAGGGATATAAATTGGAAGAAGATGGACTTCTTACTTATCAAGGTAGAATTTACATTCCGGATGTAGCAGATTTGAGGAGAGTTGTTATGGATGAAATCCATCAAGCTCCGTAATCTGGTCACCCTGGATATCAGAAGACAATTGCTATAGCCAGAAAGCAGTAGTTTTGGCCAGGAATGAAAAGGGATATGGCTGAATACATTTCCAGGTGTATGAAATGTCAACAGGTAAAAGTTGAGCATCAACACCCTGCAGGTTTGTTGCAGCCTTTGCCAGTTCCAGAATCGAAATGGGAAGTTATTTCCATGGATTTTATTACAGGATTGCCAATGACTTGGAGACAACATTATTCCATCATGGTTGTGGTGGACAAGTTGACAAAGGCAGCACATTTTATATCGGTTAAGTCTACGCATAAGACTGATGACATTGCAAAGATCTTCATGAAGGAGATATTCAAATTGCATGGATTGCCGAAGGCAATAGTCTCTGATAGAGATGTCAAGTTCACTTCCAATTTTTGGAAGGAGTTGTTTGCAGATTTGGGTACAAAGCTTAACTTCAACACTGCATACCATCCTCAAACATATGGGCAGACAGAGAGAGTTAATTAGGTTCTTGAAGATATGCTTCACATGTATGTAATGGACAAACCAACCAAGTGGGAAGATTACTTGCACTTGGTAGAGTTTGCTTATAACAATGGACAGCAAGCATCCTTGGGGATGAGCCCGTATGAGGCTTTGTATGGAAGAAGGTGTAGGACACCAGTGACTTGGGATAACCTAGTGAACAGGATTGTGCTTGGACCAGAATTGCTCAAGGAAATGGAGCAAGAGGTTGTAAAGATCAGGCAGAATCTGAAAGCAGCACAGGACAAACAAAAAAGCTATGCAGATAAGCATAGGGTGAATAGGGAGTTCAGTGTTATGGATCATGTTTAGCTCAGAGTGAGGGAAAGAAAGGGTTCCTTGAAGCTTGGAAGTTGTGCCAAGCTATCACCTAGATATTGTGGGGCGTTTGAAGTGCTTGAGAGAATAGGGTTAGTTGCATATAGACTTGCATTGCCTACTAGCACTAGGGCTCATAATGTTTTTCATGTTTCTTTTCTTAAGAGATATGTACATGATCCTAACCATGTGATAAATTGGGATGTGATTCAGGTGGAACCCGAGGGAGAGTTCCGAATTGAGCCAATGCGCATCCTCAACAGGAAGGTCACAATGCTCCAGAACTGGGCCATAGGTTAAGTAAAGGTGCAATGGGAGCACTACGGACATGAAGAGTCTATGTGGGAGCTGGAGGATTCCATGCGATTGGCACATCCATTTTTGTTCAATTCTGCGGAACACTGAGGCGATACCAGTGTAGCATTTTGTTCAAATTTTGTAAAGCACTGAGGACAGTGCTATTGAAGGGGGAGGGGAATGTAACACCCCAGTTTTGACCCCATTGCATTAAATGTACATGATGTATATATTGTAAATGATCATGGTGTGGAGCTAAAGGCCAAGGCCCCATAATCGATTGGTTATGCTATGTTTTGGGTGAGATTGTCACCGATGGTATATCGGGGCATGCAGCATATATTAATTTTGTCATCATGTAAATATGCATATTTAATTAAATAACCCGACCAACTACGTTTGCGACAACTAAATTGAGAAGGGGCATGATTTTCACAAGGATAAGGGTGGGGGAAATGTCAAACCTTGGGCAATGAGGGAAAAAGCCATGTGTCTTTTTTCCTTGTTTTATCCAACTAGCACCTTAAAACGTTCAGCTGAGTAGTTGAGGCATTTATTGTTTTGGGAGTGGGGGTGGCAGTATTGTCATTCCTTTCCCATCTGCACACTCCACCAACAATGAACCTCACGATGGGTAGAGAGAGCACTACGCCTCTCATTCCATGCACTACAGGGACACCATTCTTTCCTTGTTTGTTCTTTATCCTCACGCATAGGATTTTATTGGTTTTGGGCTCACACAGTGAGCTGGGAGTCGTGCTCTTTCATCCACAATTTACTGAGAAGGGCCATGCACGTTTTCGGCTGTATGTTCTCCTTACAGGCTGGTATGGCCGTGTAATCTCCCCTTCATTTTAATGATTGAGATTGGAACTGTTGTTCTTCCCGTGAGTTATGGTCATCATCGTTCTCCTCAAGATTTGTTGTGATTGTTGTGGTCTTCTTTATATTTGGGGTTTGGTGCAAGTTTCCCTCACACACAGACTGTTTGGAGTCATTTTCCCCATGCTGTGAGCGGTGCTCACTGATTACATTTTGGGACTGTTGTTTTCCCCACGTTCACGGATATGTTTGGGACTGTGTAATTCGCTTGGGAGTCATTTTCCCCTGTTTAAGCTGTAATAGCTAATTAATTGCATGTGTGCAATGGTTGGTCTTCGGACTGTGTTGGGAGTAGGGATGGGGGCTTGGTTTGCTTGATAAACCTGGTGGTTAGAAATGACACAGACAAATCTAGAGGGATGGATTTCTTCTCCACAACCCTTGAATAGCATTGGAAGGGAATGCAGGGCCTGAGGGACTATGTAGCAGAGAAGGGACTGATTCCTTGTGTTGGGTGTGTGTGGGTGTCTTAGAAGTCAGGCTATTTCTGGTGTAGGTGTTCCTAGCTCTGTAATGAGCTCACCAGCTTAGCATTTATCCTTTCCTAGCTCCTTAATGGCCTGGTAAACTTGACCATGTTGGCTTGGCTGTCTTGTTGATGGCCTGATAAACCCAACTGTCTTGGCTTGGCTATGTTTTGTGTATCCTTGGCTATGTGTAAGCCTTATTGTTCCTTATTCCTTGGAGAATCATGCCCAGCTCGAGGGTGGCAGCGTTTCTGAGAGATTAAAGAGCACGCTGGCCTATGGTTGGGTGGAACGTTGCAGCGACGTAGCTGGTTGTGAAACGAGTTCTTCATGAGATAAGTGATCTTGTCTATTTTACATCTATAATCATGTTTTCTTTTAATGAATGTGATGAACATGTTGAATGAATGCTTGTATGAATGTCTGTTGCTTCCGCTGTGTATGATAAATGATCGTGTATGCATGTCTAGTTCAAAGCATTTTATTTCAGCATTTCATCATTTTATGAATTCACATGTTCATGGGGCTGGTAGCCTGGGTGGTTAACGCCATGGTAGTGTCCTCTTTGCCGATCGGAGGGTTGGGGATGCTACAAATGGTCTAGATCCAGTGATGATGATCCAGATCTGAAGATGAAGATTACTTGAATATGAAAATGACTTGAAGATGGAGATGACTTGAAGATGCAGATGACGAGATGATCCAAAGAAGAAGACCAGTGATGAAAATTTGTGTTGAGAGAATAAATTCCTGGTTAAGAGGGAGTGTTAATGTAATTGTAACTTTGGAATGTATTCGCTTGTATTTCTTATCTATTGTAACCCAATGTTTATCCTGGGATGTGCTTATATCATGTCATGCCCCGATGTTCCTATCGGGAAGATCTATAATGTAAAGAAGTCATGTCAAGTCATTGTGGGTAACCCTCCTATTGTCTAAGGGTTAAAGTCCCCACAGTTTCGGGGCAGAAGGGTTATTAGACTCTCCTAGAGAGGTCAGCCCTAGTATGGCTTTAGTCATGTCGAGAATTAGTATAAATAGAGAGGTGGCCTCTCTATTTATCACACACTCATCTACACTCAGTTGTAGTGCATAGCTGACGAAGAGAAAGACACTGGGGCAAGGAAGAAAGAGCTTACTGCTGTCAGGATATCATCTTAATGTTTTTGAGTTTCACTTTGGTGTTAATTCTATCTCTAAGGAAGTTGTGTGGTTTTCTCCATTTATGGTTTCCTCGAGGAAAGACACTGTGTTCATTTTCTATTGTGTTTAATTGCTGTGCTTGTTGTTCTCTCAGTTAAAGATCCTAATGATATGCTAGCTTAATGTTAAAAATCTAACACCTTGTAGTATGGGTCATTTTCCATTTTGTATTGAAGGGCAGCAAGAAAAAGTGTTCAACTAACAAATAGTTCAGATGTATTTTTTGTAGAGTTTTATTTGCGAACAAAAAATATATAAAGTTCTGATATTAAATGGGGTAGGTATGTGGCAATATTGGAAATGTCTTGGGGAAAGAAGATAGTATGGCCAAAATATTTATATTGACCACCATGAGCATGTGTGACTTGTAAGATTGGGTTAGCACGACTAATGAGTATTTATTCAACTTGTGTAAGTACTGCAAGGACAGGTGGTTGGATTCCTGGGTCCATATTGTTTTCCAATGAAACACGGTGGCCTTTTTATTCTAGAATACAAAGAGAACAAGTGTATCCACCATGGAACTTTTTTGTTATAATACCAGGGTAATATTATTTGAAAATTGAGAAAACATGCATATCAGCCAGTTGGTCCATTTTTTACGAAATCATTGATGTGCATCATCGAGGCGGGTGTTCGATGGATTTAGCATAGGGGATGGAAGTGAATGTATGTTGGAAGGTTGGGGAAGAGAAATTGGAGAAGATATATCCACATGTAGATGAGCAGATCTACAAAGAAGATGTTGTTTATTGTTGTTTTTATCTCTGATATGTGCATATAAAAATTTTCTTCATGCATTGGCTTGTTCATTGTCATAAGTCGACATAATTCCTACAAGAAAACCATAAACTTGTTAAATACTTATAAGCTGTGATTGCTGGAAGTGACACATTCTCTATATGTATTAACTGCAAAGTATATGGATATAAAGAAAAAAGATATAAATCAAATGTTAACTGATTGCATATTGGGAACTAATAATGTACCTTAAATAATATTTATGGAGTAAGTATTTTTTTCAAGTCCTAGCTTGATAATTGCAAGAAAAAATCAATATACAGGAACAAGGTGTAGTATGAGAAAGGACATATGAAAAGAAAACATTAAATGTAATTATTTTTTTTACAAAAGAATGAACAATTATGGTAAGAAACAAGAGAACAAAATTGTTTATTTTATAAATAAACACAATAGAAAATTAGTATTGTATTCAAAAGTTACCATATAGGTTGCATCAACAATTTAGGTAAAAAACGTTAAGTGATAGCCTGTACAGCTGAATTATGAGACTGCAAAATAGAAGTTCTATAAGGGAGTTAAAAAAAATACCCTCCTATGTTGAACTATGAAATAAGGACTTAAAATTAAGAATTGAAAGAATTCATTAATGACAAAATATAATGCTTAAGTATCAGGTCGAAAAAACCTATATATTTTAATGTCCATATGAAATTTCCAATTATGTATTTTCAACCATGACAATTACAACTTTGAGGCGTGGAATTCTACAGAAGGTATTTGTTCTAACTCAAAGAGTAAGAAGCAATTGTTTGTTGCAGATCCTCTAGACTATTTCAACAATTGATGTTGCTTCAGTTGAGAGAAGGCACGGGCCTTTTACAGAAATTCCCATGAGTTGGTTTGCAACATCATCAAAATATGTGACACCATGAAGGTACCAAGTGACATCTTCCAAGTCAACCTTTAGTATGTATCAATACTCACATTCAAGAAACTCCCCATCACATTTACCACAATGCCAATTGTCTCCAAATTTTTGGGCAATCCAATTTCATGCATTGTATACCATAAAAAAAAAGAGGGCATGCAAGGAAATGAAGGTCATCCATGTTAACATTTGTGATGGTTTATGCAACATAGTACCAAACAATTTTTTCAGAAGGTTGAAGAGTTTTTAGCTCATTGATGGTAATGATTTTACGAGGACCAAAATGAGAGGAATTAAATTTTCAGCTCAAAGATGGTGATGCTGAACAAAATCTAGTGTCATGAAACCATATCTAGATAACTGAAGTTTCTTCAATCTTTGGGTTTATAAAAATAGTAGTGTTGGAAATAGTCCCAACAGTTTTTCCATTAAAATCTATAACACGACTGCCTTTGATTTCTACAGTTGGAGGAGTAGGTAAACCATGAAGGTAAGAAAGCTTGGCTCCTTCAATTTGGAAATGCTCTCCCAAAACTTATATGCCAATACTATAGCCTAACATGTCACAGAGTCTAATGAGGTGACTAACAGTCTCAACACCATCCCATTTTCGTATCGTGGATGTAGGTGAAACTGAAATGACAACTCCCACAAGGTCAATTATGGAATTGACAAGTATAGTTTGAATCTCGTGAATAGTTTTAAAGTTAAAGAAATATAAATGTGTTAAGGGGTATTCATCTAAGAATGGTTTGATGGTTGAGGATGAACCTATGAAAATATCATCATGGCTTTTCAAATGGTTGAAAATTGGATTGGATGCTTTCACTATGCCATTTGATACTATGTGAACTATTCCTATTTGTATTTGGTCATACAAATAGAGTTCTAATTCATTGAATGCAGATATATGCATTTCATCATGTGAAGCATTAGCAAGGTCAAATACAAATACTTTTCCAGACCCTTGTTGGTTTCCATATTCATGTATGTTTGTCTTGTCAATAACTCGACTTTGAATGTTCCAATATTTGCTAGAAGAGGCAAGTGATGTGAATGGGATAGTCAATGCAAGCAAGGAAGGGTTTTAATTTATTGAGCTATGAGTCACTGCAATAGAGGAACTACTCTGCGAGGGAGAAGCTACAGGTAATTGGTAAGGTGCATGATCTCCAATAATTGTTGCATCCACTGTGACAACTTCAAGTACAAGCAATGCGATAGACCTGTGAGAAGAAGTATGTTAGAGTTCAATGGGAGAGAAAAAGATTGGATGCATGAACAATGTGGAATTGATTAAGTGGGAAAAAAACAACGAGAAAATTAAACATGCGTTACATTATGCACAATGTTGCATGTACATTCAATAACATTGATTATAGTTCCTTCTTTTAGTTGTCCATTTTCTACAAGACTACTATATATAATTGAAAGCAATAGCTAATGCTTTTGAAGGCTGTCTAAGATATAAATTCAAAACCAAATAGATGATGAGTTGAGTGAGTTCACTTGGTTTAGTGAAGATACCTATACCAACGGGAAAAGTTTCATAGCACCATGTAGCAAAAGTGAAATAGAATCTCAGTTAGCATAGTATCCATAACGCGATGGTTATTTTTTCCTACAGAATGAAACAAGGCATGAACAGAAAACTAAAAAATGCAATGTAACATATTCATGTGACCTAACTAAAATGCATATATAAAAAAAAACATGCATGAACATATCCCATGAGTCCAGTTATTGTTACTCATTATCTGGTATAAATATTAAATGTGGGATGTGACAAACATAGAACAAGGCCTTATGGTTTTTCAAGCTTAGAGAAGATATTTTATACCTCATAAACAGTTGGAAGAATAGCGTAGGCCTTATGGGACAAGGTCTTAATTTATTTTCTCTATGTTTTCTTGGGTGAAAGTCTGAAACCGAAGAGATAGCCAAATTCTGATATTAAAGGGCACAACTGAAACTTCAGAAATAGAAAGTTTGGGAATGTTTGGATTTGGCATTTCTGGCTTTCGGTTTCCGCACAATGGAAAGAAAAATTTGGAAATAAATTTATTTGAACTAAAGACGTATCGAAGTTCCGCATTCTGCATTCCGTACTTCGGAAAGCGAAAGAAAAAAAATTGCGAAGAAAAACATCACAGCTCCAATTTCTACAGTCCAAAGTGCGTAAACCAAAAGTTGAAAAAATGTGAAAAATGAAAAAGAGACAAAGACTTTTTCGGTTTCCGCATTCCGCACATAGGAAAGTGGAAGTCGAAAATCACAGATATTTAATTGCAAACATGTAACTTTTGATTTCTGCATTCCGCACAACGAAAAGCTGAACTCGGCAATAAAGAAATGAAAATTGTGGAATCCACATAGGTGGAAGGTGGAAGCTGAGAATAGATTTCTTCGATGAGTTGAAAAAATGGATTCCCGCATTCTGCACTGCGGAAAGCGAAATGCGAAAGGTGGAAGTACTACCCAAGATCTACTTACATAAATACTTCTTGTTATACTTTCTTACTCGAGTTTTTGTAATTTATTTTAAAGACTCATTTAACTTGTTTTTTTAGTTGAATCAACTTCGTTTTCTTAAAAAAAATAAAAAAAATTATTATGCAAAAAAATTGAATAATATGAAAATTACATAATTGTAAATTTCAAAAGTTTTATATTGTTGAAAATTTAAATTCGTCAAATTATCTGATTTTCAGGAAGGTTAATTGCAAACATGTAACTTTCAATTTCCACATTTTGCACAGTGGAAAGAGGAACTTGACAAGAAAGAAATGAAAATTACGGAATATGCATATGTAGAAGGTGGAATCTAGGAATAGATTTCCCTGATGAGTTGAAAAAAATGGGTTCCTACATTTCGCACTGCGAAAAGCGGAATTCAGAAGGCGAAAGCGCTACCCAAGCTCTATTTACATAAAGACTTATTATACTTTCTTACTCATTTTTTTGTAAATTTTTTAAAGACTCATTTAACTTGTTTTTTTAGTTGAATCAACTTCATTTTTAAAAAAAAAATATTATGCAACAAAATTAATAATATAAAAATTACATAATTGTAAATTTCAAAAGTTTTATATTGTTGAAGATTTAAATCTGCCAAATTTTCCTAATTGTAAATTTCAAAAGTTTTATATTGTTATAAATTTAAATTCGTCAAATTATCGTGGGCAAAGTTTTTAATATTTGAACAAAAAATGCATCGAAGCTCTGCATTCCGCAATGTAACATATTCATGTGACCTAATTAAAATGCATATTTAAAAAAAAATATCAACCCATGTGACATTATTAGTTCATTTATACTTTGAATATGTTATATGTTATATGTTACATTTTAGTTTGGCGTCTCCAGCTTCAAGATTCCAATTTACACAGAAATAAATTTATTTGAGCTGACCACATATCAAAGTTCCGGATTCCGCATTTCGTACTTCAGAAAGAGAAAGAAAAAAAAATTGTGAAGAAAAACATCAAATCTCCATTTCCACAATCCGCAGTGTGGAAACCGGAATTCGGAAAAATGAGAAAAATAAAAAAAGTGACAAATAAATTTCCAGCTTCTGCATTCTGCACAGTGAAAATAAGAAGTCAGAAAGTACAAAAAGTTAAAAGTGAACATTTAGCTTCTAATTTACGCATTCCGCACAGTGGAAAGCAAAAGTCGGCAAGAAGGAAATGAAAATTATGGAATTTGCATAGGCGGAAGGTTGAACAAGGGAATATATTACCCCAATGAGTTGAAAAAAATGGATCCCCGCATTCCGCACTATGGAAAGTGGAATGTAAAAGAAAGAAGCGGTACCCAAGCTCCACTTACATAATGACTTCTTATTATACTTTCTTATTACTTTTTTTATAATTTAATTTAAATACTGATTTAACTTGTTTTTTTAGTTGAATCAACTTCATTTTCCTTAAAAAAAAATAATTTATTATGTAAAAAAATTTAATAATATAAAAATTACATAAATGTAAATTTCAAAAGTTTTATATTGTTGAAGATTTAAGTCCACCAATTTTACCTAAATGTAAAGGTCAAAACTTTTATATTGGTGAAAATTTAAATTTGTCAAATTATCATGGAGAAAGTTTCTTACATTTGAACTAAAAACGCATCGAAGTTCCACATTTTGCATTCCGTACTTCGGAAAGAAGAAAGCGGAAGAAAATAAATTTGCGAAGAAAAACATCAAAGTTCATATTTCATCATTCCACATTGTGGAAACCGATGGTCAAAAAAATGAGAAAAACAAAAAAGGGACGAAAACTTATCCAACTTTCGTATTTCATACGGTGCAAAGAGGAATTTGAAAATCACAGAAAGTTAATTGTGAACATGTAACTTCCAATTTTTGCATTCCGCACAACAGAAACCGAAAGTTGGGAAGAAAGTTTTATTAACGAAAAATGAAAATTCCGGAATCCACAGAGGCAGAAGTCAGAAGCTAGAAATATATTTCCCCAATGAGCTAAAAAAAATGGATTGTCGGATTCTACACCACAGAATGCAAAATGCGGAAGTGTCCTTTCAGCTTAACTCTGAGTTCCTTACCTAAAACAAGTGCATCATAAAAATTGATACCTATAATTTTGTTGACATAGCATGAGTATTACACCAATATGAAGCCACATAACCAATACAAGTCATACTCATTTTGCAACAGAGAAGGAGTCATAGTCAATTAAAAGAGAGAAAGGGTGTTTCACCATCTCATAAGAAACAATTACATTTAGCCTAAAAACTGATACATATCATTTTATTAAAATAGCATGAGTATTACAACATTATGAAGCCACATAACCAATACAAGTCACAGTCCTTTTGGAACATAGCAGGAGTGATAGTCAATTAAAATAGAGCAAGGGTATTTTACCATCTCATAAGCAACATTTCCATTTAGCCTAAAAACTTATACCTATGATTTTATTTACATAGCATGAGTATTACAACATTATAAAGCCACAAAACCAATACAAGTAACAATCCTTTTGCAAAAAAGCATGATTCACAGTAAATTGAAATAGAGCAAGGGTGTTTCACCATCTCATAAGAAACATTTTCATTTAACCCAAAAATTGATACCTATCATTTTATTGTCATAGCATGAGTATTACAACATTATGAATCCATATAAACAATACAAGCCACCATCCTTTTGCAATATATTAAGAGATAAAACCTACAAGGAATACATGTCAAGACTGAAGGAATAGCTGCAAATTTAACAAGGTGTGAAAACTTCTATTGAAAACTCTCTAGTGTAAATGAAGCGTAGCAAAATCAATACAAGAAAAGAAAAGGAAAAAAAGTAAGAAAATAGTGGTTACCTGAAGGTTTGTTTATATGTGCAAAGAAAACGTGGTGCAACAACAAATGCCGTAAATCGAGTACTGTAAAAATATCTTGCAGATCGTCATAAGGTGAGCCAAAATTAAGATATAGGTCCATGTCTCAATCAAATGACTATAATGGAGCATTAATGGAGAAACAAAGAATTGATCAAGCATTAATGTGGATGAAGGCACATGGGAAAAGTGTATTCCATCAACTAAAGCAGCAGTGAAGCAAAACCACAATCAAATTTACCCCACAAACTGTGAGCCTAAAGACACAAAATCCCTCGAGAAAATCTTAGACTAAACCCACAAAAATTGTTGGACTGAAAATTTCGCAAAATCCTGGGCATAAAATCTTGGCAAGGGCTATGTCGAATTGAGATAAATGAACTACAATGAAGGAAAATGATACCCTGTAGAAAAAAATATGCTAGAACCAGTTGTTTATGGAAACAGATATACTTCTAGTGAAAACACGCAAGCCAAAAGTGATAAAAACATGCTAAAAACCAAGTGGGAAGAAGGATACGCAACTAGAAATCAATCCATCAATTCCATTAATCCATTCATGCATAGCACTGACCATAACACAGAGGACACCTGCGGTCTGCAGGACAAAAGTTCTAGAATCGAGATTGTAGAATCAAGGACCCAACTGAAGTGCAGTAAAAGAAAAGTTGATCAGTATACATGCATGAGAAATATGTAAGGAAAATCAACCCATCATGTGTAGAAGCAGCTGTAACAGTCGGCCATTTGGTCATCATGGAAATTATTTCCTTTGAGTGGACATGTCTGAGAGAGAAACCGACCCTACAAGGAAAAAAGTAACCAGCAGAAACGACATAAGGCCCTTCTTTTGGACATGTTGACTGCTGGAATTTATACATCTGCAACTACTACATAATGGGAAATGGTGGAAGAATCCTATTGTGATTAAGAAACTACAGAAGGATATGGACTCGGCTGTCAGAAAATGTGGCCATGCAAAGCCGTTTGTCACCCGTTGAACACGTGAGACATGATACACAACACCTGTTCTGTCCCCATTCACTAACCTGTCACGACACATGTCATCATTTGAGTGGCCAGGGAGATGAGGAATATTTTGAGACTACATCTCCATTGTGAATCACCTTCCGTACGATGGAAAGCAGAAGTCGTAAATCACGAAAAGTTAATTGCGAACATGTAAATTTTGATTTCTACATTCCGGAAGAAATTTTTATTGACGAAAAATGAAAATTTCAGAATACACATAGGTGAAATTCGGAATCCAAGAATAGATTTACCTGATGAGATGAAAAACGGATCGCCACATTCTACACTGTGCAAAGTAGAAGGCGGAAGCACCCACTATTATGGTGGCCTTGCAGCTTTAGGATGAGTTCCTTACCTAAAACAAGTGCATCATAAAAAATGATACCTATAATTTTATTGATATAGCATGAGTATTACGCCATTATGAAGCAACATAACCAATACAAGTCATACTCCTTTTATAGCACATGAGGAGTCACAGTCAATTAAACAAGAGAAAGGGTGTTTCACCATCTCATAAGTAACAATTTCATTTAGCCTAAAAACTGATACCTATCATTTTATTAACATAGCATGAGTATTACAACATTATGAAGCCACACAACCAATCCAAATCACAGTCCTTTTGAAACAAAGCAAGAGTGGTAGTCAATTAAAATAGAGCAAGGGTGTTTCACCATCTCATAAACAACATTTTCATTTAGTCTAAAAAATTATACTTATAATTTTATTTACATATCATGAGTATTACAACATTATAAATCCACATAACCAATACAAGTAATAGTCATTTTGCAATAGAGCAGGATTCCTAGTAAATTAAAACAAAGCAAGGGTGTTTCACCATCTCATAAGAAACATCTTGATTTAGTCTAAAAATTGATACTTATAATTTTATTGACATAGCATGAGTATTACAACATTATGAAGCCATATAACCAATACAAGTCACTGTCCTTTTGCAATAGAGCAAGAGCAAAAACCTAGAAGGAATACCTATAAACACTGAAGGAATACCTACAAATTTAACAAGGTGCAAAAACCTCTGTTGAAAACTCTCTGGTGTAAATGAAGCACAACAAAATCAATACAAGAAACGAAAAGGAAAAAAGTAAAAAAATAGTGGTTAACTGAAGCCTTGTTTATATGTGCAAATCAAAGGTGGTGCGACAAAAAATTCCATAAATCGAGTACTGTAAAAAGATCTTTTAGATCATCATAAGGTGAGCCAAAATTAAGATATAGGCCCATGTCTGAATCAAATGACTATAATGGAGAATTAATGGAGAAATGATGCATTGATGAAGTATTAATGTGGATGAAGAGACATGGGAAAAGTGTATTCCTTCGATTGAAGCACTAGTGAAACGAAACAATGACCAAATTGACCCCACAAAATATGAGCCTAAAGACACAAAATCCCTTGAGAAAATCTTATTGTAAACCCACAAAAAATGATAGACTGAAACATTCGGAAAATCCTGGGCATAAAATCTTGGCAAGGGCTATGCCGAATTGAGATAAATGAACTGCAATGAAGGACAATGAAACCCTGTACAAACAAATATGCCAGGACCAATTGTTTAGGGCAACAGATATCATTTTAGTGAAAAGACACAAGCCACATGTCAGAAAAACATGCTAAAAAACAAGTGGGAAGAAGGATCTGCAACTGGAAATCAATCCATCAACTACATCAATCCATTCATGTGTAGCACCGGCTATAACACAGAGGACACCTGTGGTCTACGGGACAAAAGTTCCAGAATCGAGATTGCAGAATCGGGGACCCAACTGAAGTGTAGTAAAAAACAAATTGATCATCATACGTGCATGAGAAAAATGTAAGGACAATCAATCCATCATGTGTAGAAGAAGCTGTAATAGAAGGCCATTTGGTCATCATGGAAATGATTTCCTTTGAGTGGACATGTTTGAGAGAGAAGCTGACCCCACAGGAAAAAAATTAAGCAATAGAAACGACAGAAAGGCCCTTATTTTCGACATGTTGACTATTGGAATCGATACATCTACAACTACTATGGAATGGGAAATGGTGGAAGAATATTCCTGTGATCAAGAAACTGTAGGAGGAGATGGAGTTGGTTTTCAGAAAATGTGGCCATGTAAAGTAGTATGTCACTCGTTGAACAAGTGAGACGCGGGACAAAACACGTGTTCAGTCCCTATTCGCTAAGCTGACATGACACATGTCATAATTCGAGTGGCTAGGGAGATGAGGAATCTTTTGAGATTACATCTCCACTGTGAAACTCCTTCTGCACAACGGAAATCAAAAGTAAGAAATCATGAAAAGTTAATTCTGAACATGTAACTTTTGATTTCTGCATTCCGCACAGTGGAAACCAAAAACCGGGAAGAAATTTTTATTGAAGAAAAATGAAAATTCTGGAATCCACATAGGCAAAACCTAGAATCCAAGAATATATTTCCTCGATGAGATGAAAAATGGATTGCCGCATTCCACACTGCAAAAAGTGGGATGCGGAAGGCGCAAGCACCTAGTATTATAGTGGCCTTGCAGCTTTAGGATGAGTTCCTTACCTAAAAAAATTACATCGTAAAAGTTCATACCTATAATTTTATTGATATAACATGAGTATTTCACCATTATGAAGCCACATAACCAACACAAGTCACACTTCTTTTGCAACAAAGAAGGAGTCACAATCAATTAAAAGAGAGCAAGGGTGTTTCACCATCTCATAAGAAACAATTTATTTTAGCCTAAAAACCAATACCTATCATTTTATTGGCATAGCATGAGTATTGAAACATTATGAAGCCACCTAACCAATACAAGTCACAGTCCTTTAGCAACAGAGCAGGAGTGAAAGTCAATTAAAACAGAGCAAGGGTGTTTCACCATCTCATAAGAAATATTTTAATTTAGTCTAAAAGCTTATACCTATGATTTTATTGACATAGAATGAGTATTACAACTTTATGAAGCCACATAACCAATACAAGTCACAGTTCTTTTACAATAGAGAAAGAGCCATAGTCAATTAAAAAAGAGCTAGGGTGTTTCAGCATATCATAAGAAACATCTTCATTTAGCCTAAAAAATGATACCTATCATTTTATTGACATAGCATGAGTATTAAAACATTATGAAGCCACATAACCAATACAACTCACTATCCTTTTGCAACAGAGATGGAGTGAAAACCTACAAGGAATACCTGTCGAGACTGAAGGAATACTTGCAAATTTAACAAGGTGCGAAAACCTCTGGTTGAAACTCTCTAGTGTAAATGGAGAGCAAAAAAATCAATACAAGCAAAGAAAAGGAAAACAATAACAAAATAGTGGTTACCTGGAGCCTTGTTTTTATGTGCAAAGAAAAGGCGAGGCAACAACAAATGCCGTAAAGTGAGTATTGTAACAAGATCTTGCAGATTGTCATAAGGTGAGCAAAAATTAAGATATAGGCCCATGTCTGAATGAAATGACATTAATGGAGCTTTAATGGAGCAAAAATGCATTGATGAAGCATTAATGTGGATGAAGGGACATGGGCAGAGTGTATTCCATCAACTTAAGCAGTAGTGAAATGAAACCACGACCAAATTGACCCCACAAATTGTGAGCCTAAAACCACAAAATCCCTCAAGAAAATCTTATGCTAAACCCACAAAAATTGTTGTACTGAAACATTCACAAAATTCTGGGCATAAAATCTTGGCAAGGGCTATATCGAATTGAGACAAATGAACTACAATGAAGGACAATGAAACCCTATACAAAAAAATATGTCAGGACTGGTCATTTAAGGAAACATATAGAATTCTAGTGAAAACATGCAAGCCACCTATGAGAAAAACACGCTAAACACCAAGTGGGAAGAATGATCCACAACTGGAAATTAATCCATCAAGTCCATCAATCCAGTAATATGAAGCACTGATCGTAACACAGAGGACACCTGCGGTCTGTGGGATAGAAGTTCTAGAAATGATATTGCAGAATTGGGGACCCAACTGAACTGCAGTAAAAAAACACAAAATTGATCAGCATACATGCATGAAAAAAAACATAAGGAAAATCAATCCATCATCCACAACAACAGTTGTAACAAGTAGCCATTTGGTTAGCATGGAAATTATTTCCTTTGAGTGGACATGTTTGGAAGAGAAACCGAACACACAGGAAAAAAATTAACCAACAGAAATGACATAAAGGCCCTTCTTTTTGACATGTTGACTACTGTAATTGATACATCCATAACTACTACGGAATGGGAAATGATGAAATAATCCTGCTGTGATAAAAAAACAGCAAGAAGAGATGGAGTCGGCCGTCAGAAAACATGGCCATGTAAAGCCGTTTGTCACCCATTGAACACGTGAGAGGCCATACAAAACAATTGTTCAGTCCCCATTCGCTAAGCTGACGCAACACATTGTTGCTCTTGATTTTTTCACCATTTTTGGGTTAAATAATTTACATATTAATACATGTTTTGTTACCTTTTGGCGTCTTTTGTACCATACAACTCACCATCCAAGCCTCAAGTATGAATGAATTTAATGTTTATGTAAATTCTATTTATCATTATCATTTTATGATTTTAATGATTAAAATTTGCATGATATGAAACGTATTTGATATATTAATTAATGTGTATAATTGTTTGCAGGTTATATGGTCTTTTAGACAAGCTAACAAACAAACACGCATTCAGCTAGATATATCGCGGGCATATCCAGCTTGCCATCCAGATCGCTAAACAGACCGTGCATTGCTGGTAGTAGATTTCTGTGCGTTAAAGGCATGTAATGGCCATGAACTGTTGTGACCACACACCAGTATCTTAGAATCAACCTTCTTCTGGAAGGGTGCTCATCTAGTTTCTCTGTGTGACACCTTGATGCCGACTTCGATTAAGACTGAGATCATATACCACATCACGTGCCAGAGAGGAACCAGATCTGTGAAGAAGAAGGAACTGTCATATGTTAATTATCAATGTAATTACTTGTTATAATGAATTCCTTATCGTAAGAGTAGTCGACCACTGAAAGGGTCGACTTGCTCACCTTCTATAAACACTATATATATAGGTGATCTCATGTGAGAAACAAGTTTAATCACTGAATGTTAATAGTTTGTAGCTGATAGAATCGATGGAGTTTGTAAGGATAGCGAGATAGTTAGTTGTTTTATCAGTTTTCCATAAGGCTCTGTAATGCCACCACTGGTTTAATGAAAGCTCCATTACGTTATGCATGATCATGTTATATTAGAAGAGCATTGCTCTATTTGCTGGGATGGCCGCTTGACAACAGAGTTTTACATCTTTGTGTATGTTTTGTTATTTCCTTTATTTGTAACTAGTATAATTTTGCTTATAAGTTGTTTATGCAGTTTTAGTCTTGTAATCATTTATGTTAGTTATTTTATGTAGTATAGATTCCATTGTTATTATGCTGATTATGTAGGTTTCTTTTACTAGTTAACAACTGGTTGCGCCTAAAGTAGCTTCTAAATTCCTTTTCAAAGTTTTAATAGTTCACTGCTTAATTCTTAGACTAGATTCCTTTGGTTCAGTCATAGTAAATCTAGTTTTATTTAAGTTCTATTTTTGCTTAAGTATATTTCAGTCTGTTTGGTAATGTAATTTTCTTTTTGAATTATGATTTAGTTTAGATTATGTTGCTATAAGATTTAATCAATAAATAGATTTACTCCTTTACATTTGATTAGCATATGCATGACTCAGCTACTCTAGAATAAATCATTTAAATTTACGGTTTTCTGAAATTTTAATATTTTCTTTAGATAGACTGTCATTCAGACATTTTGTTCTACCCTCTATACAGACCTTCGTTTCAACCTATTTTTCAGTCTTTCATTCAACCATGTATGTCTTTAATTTGTTTTGATCTTATATCCTTAGTTTTCTGATTCTGTTTTAATGGTAGTGGTTAGATAATGATTGTATTTTCTCTTAAGACCATTAGATAAGATTGTTAAACTACTTGTTAGACCTCCATTAGAAGAATATTTCAACTCAAAATGGGCCTCCTAAGGAAAATTAATAAAATAATATTTATTAATTTTGGAGGAAGAAAAGAAAAAACTACTTTTTTTCTTCGTACTTTCGACATATCTCCTTGTGTTTTTACTCAAATTTTGATCGGGAGAGCTCGTTGGATGTGGAATTAAATTCCACATCCAACACATACCCACTCGGCATACTTTTGATGGGCCCCGCTACCCCAAAAACAATAAATACCTGAAAAAACGTGATGATGACAACATCATCATCACATTTTTTCAGGTATTTATTGTTTTCGGGGTAGCGGGGCCCGTCGTCATCATCATGTTTTTTTAGGTATTTATTGTTTTTGGGGTAGCGGGGCCCGTCAAAATTATGTCAAGTGGGTACTCGCTGGGTGCGGAATTTAATTCCACATCCAACAAGCTCTTCCGATCGAAGTTTGAGTAAAAACACACAGAGATATGTCAAAAATACGAACAAAAAAAGTAATTTTTTTTATGAAACCTATCTTCAAATTTATACTAAAAAATTGTTTAAGAGGTGCTCCCTTTTTGAATTTAAAAGCATTTTGATTGGATAATACATGATGACATGGAATTTGTATCATTTTTGGAAGGCCCATTTTAAATTGAAATTTCCTCTAATGATTCTTCTTTTCTCCTTTCTTCTCACCTTATGCCTAAAATAATTATGTTACGTATTTTGATCTTTTGTATTGACTTGTAGTTAAATCTGAATTGTCCTTTCACATGTGAAATTTTAAATGTATTAATAGATTAAGTATCATTGCTCATAGTAATATAGTTTATATTCTTGATCATATGGTTGTTAAAAGAATCCATAGAATAGAATTTAGATCATTTTTATAAGTTTTCTGCTTGTTCATATATTATGTTTACCTCCTTGTAATATTATTTTATCTTTTGCAAGTAAGGTTCAAAGGTTAATTTTTTTATAGATCATTATGTTTACTATAGCTTGTAGTTGGACGGTTCTTATTCTTCATATTTTTGTAGAAATTAAGTTAGATATAATTCCCTTTAGCTTCTTCACCTCATTTGAAAGCCATTTTGATACTTCTCCTGCTCCTATCTCGATTACAGTAAACCCTTATCCTCAAAATAATAAAGGAGAAGGGAATAAGTGGCCATCTATTAGTTGCATGCATAACTAGTTGTTGCAAATTCTTCCTTGTAAGTTGTTTATCAGTAAAATAGACCTTCTTATAAAGAATAGTTAATTGTCATTACATTGTCCATATCTTTGTCTTTTAATAGTTGTTCATAGAGTAGAGTAGTATAACTTGATATCACTCTACCCTAGTCCTCTGTCTCTGTTATCTTAACTAAGTTGGATCCTTAGGAGTTCAACTCAAATTTTATTCATTTTCAAAGACCATTCAATATTTTGTTTACTAAAGTATTACCACGACACTCTCTACCTTCACATATATCTTGTAACAACTCTAATCCTACCAACCCCGATCGATAATTCAATAATAGGTAAAATATTCAAGACAATATTTTGCCCAAAATTTTGGCGGCATTGCTAGGGAGTTGTTCCGTAAGGTAGAATAAATGTAGGCTGGTGATAGGGGAGAGGTAAGACGAGAGGTAAGAACCTGCGCATCTCTTATAATAGGCGCCCCCAAATCCAGTAGTAGTAGTATAGGGATAGATTCATTAAGATAATTTTTAAAAGGAAACATTATACCCCAATCATCAAATTAGTAAAAGTCATCAAAAAAAAAAGAAAAAAACATCTATAGGAAGTAGTTCTGCTAGAAATATAAAGAGATTCTTATAGGGGAAGTCATAGAAAGAGAAGAGAACCTAGCAGGAGGTCCTGAGGGCCTTATTCCTGAATTTTTTTAAAAAAGAAGTAACCATGGAGCCTCTTAATCTTCCACCAAGTCATAAATTTAGATAATATAACTCTTTAAGTGGTGGAGCTGAACTTCACTAATTTTGTCAATCTTGCCTAGGTGGAAGCTCTCTTTGGCAATAGTAACCCCACAAATTGACACATCCATAGTAGAATTCCCTACTCCAGAAGAACCAATAAAAGAATGGGTGATCAGAGGAATATTTCTCCTGGAAAATAATGTTGGGTTTCCTCATTCCCACCTTGAAAGAAACCTTCTAGGTACAATCACTCTAGAAACCAAACCTACATAAAGAACCAGGAAGAAGAACGAGCAGCAAAAAAAAATTTCTGTCCAAAATGTAAAACTAATCATCCTCGACAAGAATTTCCATTAAACAAAACCCCTCCATGTTATATCTGCATGTGGAATCATGTTTTTCCCCAAAGGATAAAAATGGATCCTATCAAGATAGAGGTAATCATTGGACTTCCCTCTCCAAAGACTCTTCCTCCTCTTGATTCTTAAAAATATTGTAGGTTATCATCATTTGTAAATATGCCAGTATGTGTATTTCTCTTTGAATAAATAAGAGTCATGTCTATTCATAGGGGACTCTTTTTCTATGTTTCCAAGAATAAAATAAATCATCGAATAAATGGTTTTGAAATTTAGTTACAAATGGATCTTTCTATTTCTTTGAACTACTCATGGGATATTACTCGAAAAGGAAAGTACTCTAAAAACACTAACATCATATCTTAACTTTGAAGTTTTAATTTTCACACCATTTATTTTATGATTTTGTTATTTTATTTTATGATTTTATGATGGTTTGATTCATATATGTATATTCCTAATTACTTGAACAAGTGCTCAAAAGATTCACTTCAATTATCATGTTTTTTTTCCAGAATTTCTACACCTAGAGATTACTAGTTCATCTACACTTGTTATCAAAACTTGACTCTTAAATATTTTTGGGAACACTCTAGGATAAGTGGAAATTTTGCTTGTGGGGAACATTATATTTTATAAAGAAAATAGACTGAAAGGCCTAGGAACACCTTTAAGTTATTCTATTTTGACATGATCCATAGTTAAGGAAATTTTATGATTTTTTTTTATAACTCATGTGTTTAGCAAGGATTAGCACGCTCTAGTACCAATCGACTTCCATATACTCAGAATCTTTATACAAGGAAAACTTGTCGAGGTACTGAACAGGCCTGTAGGTAGCGGTTCAATGCTAAGTAACAACCTAAAAATAAGGAATTTCGATAAATGCAAGTAAACCTGTCAGGGTACTGAACAGGCTCACTGGCAGCGGGGATATGCTTGCCTGGTACCAAGATAAACCCACCAAGGTACTAAACAGGCCCGCTGGTAGTGGGGCAATATCAGGTAAAAGAGATATGGTTAATGTACCACTGGGCACATGGTTTAACAACAAAATATGTTTAGGCCTATTGTTTATGATGTCATTAAAGAATAACTGTAAGATGGCCTTGGATCCGACAATCCGAATTCAATCAATATCTAGGATATGTTTATCCTATAAATGAGACCCATAGCTGTAAACTCCTACCAATTCAAAGGTGTTCTCAAGAATTTTTGAGATGACAAGATATCCTTACAACAAGGCAAAGGTGACTAGTTTTCCCTATGATCCTTTCACTTATATCTTCATCACATGGTAAATGATAAATTTCTACATTCATATATTTGAGCATTGTTATTTTTGGATAAATGTATATATCTGAATCCTTTCCATTTATTAGTTTTTCTCTCTTTTACAAACTTACAACATCATGATTGAAATTTTCTTAATTTATTTTGCCAATTACTTAGTTTTCTTATATGGCTTGGGGACATGCCATATTTTTGGTTTGGTGGAGGATTAGCCTAATTGTCTATCTTTATTTTTACTTATAAGAGACTCATTACCAAATGATAAAGTGTCTACAAGATAATGCAAATAGCGAAATTGGTTTAAAAAAAAAAATTCTTGGATGAAAAAGGAAGAACGACAGAAAATTATCTCATATGACTTCTTTGTGACCTGGTAGCTTAGGAAAAGACACAATTAGCAGCAATTTGATCAAGCAAGATCATTTTTTTACAGAAAGCTGGATGAAGGATCATATGAAGGATTGAATGTTGATATGAGTAAGAAGTCAAATGATAAGCTCAATAAAAATTTTATGACATTTTTCGTATTTATAGTTAAGTATTGGCTTTATTTTGTTTGGGTAAAAAATTGAGTCATACCATTAGGGTCACATCCAAAAGATATTATGACTAACGCCGATTCATGATAGTACGAATTAAATTTAATATGATTTTATTTCACCCCTATATGGATATGATACGACCTTAGAATACCTTCTAGTTATTATGACTCTGCCATCACCATTATCCTCTTTTTTTGTTCGCACACATAAGCTATCAAATAAGCCGGTCTTCTCGTTGAGCTAAGGTTAGGTTATACACTTGCATTAAGTTACATGTTCAACTTGTCCAAAGATTTCTTTGGACATGATTGAACCAACTAAAATTTAGAAAATAATTCAATCACGCGCTTTAGATGGCACACGTTCTGAAAATTACCATAATGGCATGATCGTTTGGGCATGCTGAGCTATTTGCATGATCATTTGGTAGGTTGAATGTGGCATGTTTTAAAACTAGCACTGTGCAAACCATCTCCCATTCCATCGCTATCACTAACCGTTATCACTGTAGATCATTTTATCCACCTTTCTCTACAAACCCTATATTCTCCCCTCTTCTAAAATCATGCCGAACTGATTTGAGCCAGAAACCTAACAAGATTTGTTTCGAATGACAGAATTCAGAGAATGCCGGGAAGTGTTTTTCCGCGCCGGATGGGGGCCCATTCCTCCATCTACTACAAGGATACGATGAGGAAATCTCATTTCTTTTTGCAATGGGGTTCGATGGAAGAATGGCGATGGTAGGACATCTTTCCTTCCAAGTTACAGAGGAATTGATTGCACGTGCCACTAGGATTCCCCGAGATGGTGATCGATGGCATAAACACTGGTTTGTTCCAAGGGCATCCCATAATTTTTCCCTCAAGCCCGAGTTATGGTTTGTGATAGGTTTGAAAGGTTATCACCATAGCTAGATACATACTGAATACATCAATCCGATGACAGTCATTATTCATCTGATTACCTGTGAAGGTAAGTTTAGTGTTTTCAAATCCTGTCATCTCCATTTATTGGCCCATTTCGTCAATAATAGAAGTCTTAATTTTACTTTATTTTTCCTTCATAGTCTAGAGAAAATGTCAAACTTGGTTTGCAAGAATACCCTTCACCCCAAGAGTATCCTGTACCACCAGAGCTTGATCAAACTCTTAATCCTTGACCAGCTCAAGGAGCAAAACCAACCTTGAGAGACCTTTGTGTTCAAGGCGCTTCATCCCCACCTTAATATGTGCAAATGATATCGCCATTTTCACCATGGAACTAGTCAAACCTCGAACGCAAAAGAGGAAAACCCCAACATTGTCC
The DNA here is from genome assembly GCA_001517045.1 of Pseudotsuga menziesii. NCBI lineage: Eukaryota > Viridiplantae > Streptophyta > Pinopsida > Pinales > Pinaceae > Pseudotsuga > Pseudotsuga menziesii. The sequence goes on along the minus strand of LPNX010209162.1, from coordinate 49,043 downwards.
ACCTTGACAAAGATATCTCAGAACCTAACTCACCTGCGCAATATACCTGCTTGTCCTATGCCCGCCAAATTTGTACATTTTTCATGACCTCGTACTAGGAGACAAAAGGAAAAAAGTGTTCAGCGTATGCTCTAGACCAGTACCCAAACCATAGTTCAGTCTGATGTGCAGAATGATCATTCAGATGATGAGGCCGAGGTAGAGAAAACTTACCCAAATTCATCCCTATTAGTATTAGCCAGTCTTTCTGCTGAATTACTAAAGGATGCCAACCAAATGGAAATTCCTGCATCTGACAAAGATATCATCCCTAAATAACACCTTCCTACTATCAATTTGGATCCACTTTCAACGAAAATGAGTCCAACATGAGATTCCAACCAGTCCCCAGAGACATCTACGCCACCACGGCACACATTAGATCAGTTAGCTTCTGAGTTAACTCAATCAACGAAGCAAAATGAAGGGTGTTATAGCTGATTTTACCACTCCAAGTGAATCACACTTGTATGGCCTTCCCCTGTCCCTCTGGAGACTCCTTAGACCCCTTGGACCATTTTTTGTCCTTTGATGTTTCCTTGACCATCCCTAAAGGCATGTGAAAATTGCTATACGCGAGTTTTAAACCCCTAATCGCGTGTATATGCGGGTTTGACCCCTAAAACTGCGTACATCGGGATGTGTGCATAATCCAAATACTTTTGGAGTTTTTCTTGACATGGATCCAACTCACTTGACTCCTAGCCTTCCCTATGCCTTGAGATCGCTCGGATTCAACCTTTCATTACCCATTTGAAAATCTATATAAGGAACTATATGGTACATTGAAGGCATATGAGAGAATTGAGAGCAAAGAAACTATAGTCCATTATTGCTGGAACTTATGCTTGAGTCTACATCCCTTTGTCCCTTGGAGCACTTTTGTGTTCTTCCCAAGCTTTCCTTTTTCTTGTGAGCTTGCTATCGAGAGATGGAGGATTGAGGTGGTGGAGGCCTAAGTGGGGGATTCAGTTTCTTTGATTCGCAGACGTGTCGACAGAGGTTGTATCTATTATAATCTCTGATTTTATATTAATAGAAATATATTTTCCTGTCCAATAATGTGTGTTTGAATGAATATTTTATCCATGGGATGTTTTCAAATGCTTATACATTGTTGATTATATATGCTAGAATAGATCTAACACCAATATATGTAGTATGCTTGTATTGTTTACTTGTTGTTGAGGAAGTAATTGTTGATGTATATGTAACTTCGGAATGTATTCTTATATGTAC
>LPNX010209162.1:7784-41331 GCA_001517045.1 Pseudotsuga menziesii | reverse complement strand
GTGTCTCTTGTTTCTTGATGTGCTTATGTGATTGCTGTGCTTGTTATTCTCTCAATGAAAAGATCTTGTCATAATGCTAGCTTAAATGTTGAAAAACTAACAGTAATCTATCAATTCAAGCTGAAGTTGGAAAGCTCAATGGGGATCTACTTCAACCATCCAGAATAAGGTACGAGGTATTATCCTTTAGTGTTAGATATTTAATTTCTATTGCATATTGGAAAGGATTGATTTCCGGAGTCAAGCTGTCTGTTGTGGTACCCCAAGCCATAGGAGTTTCTCTTCATAACAGAATTGGCGACTCCACTAGGGAGTTCCTAGTAGTTGTCCTTTGGGGGTTTTCTATCGACATTCAATGACTTTGAATCTCTCTTTCTCTCTTGTTTCTGTATTAGGTCTGGGGGTATGTTTTCCTAGTAGTGTCTGATTGGTGTAAAGTTTGTCTCAGCTTGTCTGTTTGCCTTGATTTTTATGCACCTTTCTTCCTGTACGGGAGTTTTGAACTCACAGTCGCGTATACACATGGTTTTCTCTACCATTTCCACATATACACGTGGGTTTACTGTGAACAGTCACTTATGCCCTTAGTTTTTCCTTTTAGTGGAAGTTAAATGGTTGCTCGGTGAGTTGTGATGATTGCTGAGTCTCCTTTGATACTGCCAGAGTCTGTATACACCTCTGTTTCTGACCAAAGACATTTTTTTAGGGTAAATTTTTTTTTAAGAATGTTCTTGTCATTGCATTTTCAATTTTTTGTGTTGGGATTAATGCATTAGACTTCTTTTACCTTAGTTATTTGCTTGAGTGCTGCTTGAGTGTCCTTGCAAAGTCTGGGGGTTGTAGAATCATTCTTTTGCTTTTTATATCTCATTTTATTTCAAAAAATCCAAAAATATTTGCTTATCATCATGCATTGCATTTTGCATTTTGCATAGTACTTGCACTAGATTTGCTTTGGAGTATTAGTCAAGATTTAATATAGGAAATCTTGCATTCATCATTTGAAGAAAATTGTGCATTTCACGTAGTAGCATACCCTGTTTTCATGGATACAATGCATTTACATTGATTGTTAGGTGTGCATTTTACTTCATGTTGTGTCATAACACCATTAGTTGCACGGCTATATCCCTCTTTTGAGTAATAAAGCCAATTAAAATCAACGATTAATTAAAATGAACTACACTATTTTATTTGATAGGGTTCACCAACAAGATTAGGTTTTAAAGTCTTGGAATAGTTCATTGTGAGTAAATTCTCCAATACCACTAAAAAACAACATGTATGTGTCTATCCAGGTGAGTGTGTGAAATCTTTGGTATAACCAGTGTTTCTCGGGATCCTCCTCTCAAAAGGGAGTTAAGCACGAAGCAGTGTGAGCGGTTATTGATTGGGATGAACCCTAGTCATAACTGAGTAGCACCAGAGATATTTCCAGGATTGTATTCGTATCTGGGGGCTCTTTCGAGAGTTTTGGACTTTGCTACCTTTCCCATACGGTCAATCCTTCCTATGACTGTCCGCCTAAGCATTGATTATATTGAGGTGAACTTAGTGGCATTACCTAGGATATTGAGGGGGTACTTTGCAGGGGTTATTTTGCAGGTGTCCCGGCCAGGTTGGGGTCGGACAACACAGTCACTTTACGCGTTGAAGCTAAGGGCCACAATAATTGGTTATGTAGCTTTGCTTGTTGTGTATGGGAGTCTCAAGCCTCTCCTAGGTGAGACATACCTGCTTCATTTGGGAGCTCACTTATCCTACCCTTGATTGCTTGCATTTGGATTTAGATTTTATTGGTGATTTCTTTGTGCATGATATCTTGCCTAGGGTTTGCGTAGATAGAGAATCTTTTATATTTTTTGAGTCATTGTGGATTTTGGTGCAGCTCCTCGCCGTTATCGTTGTTTAGCAGGACTTCCACCTTCTACATCTCCTCCTCCTTTGGGAGAGAGAACTAGATAGTCCAGGTGGAATACTTCGCACATTGATTCACACACCATGGGAGACCATATAGAAGGTATTCCTAAACCACCTTCTCCCATTCATGTGGAAGATGGAGAGTTTACTCCTAACTATGATCCTTCACCTGACTTGACTGAGTTATGTCCTATGATTTCTAAGATAGGAACCTTTCATGATAGACCTTCTTACTCTAGGGTTGATTCCCCATTAACGCATCGCCGATATGGAATGCTGGAGGATGACGAGACTCATTTTGAACCCGCCAGCACTAGTTATGGTAGTTATGGTATGTTTGGTTTTCCCACACATGATTTGGCATTTCATGTCAAATCTAAGTTCGAGCCTAACACTATGCCTGGGGGCACTCTCACACCTTACCACGTGGAGAGGTTTGGGAGCACTAGTCACATTGCACCTTTCATCCCGGTGGTGGAAGTTACATCACATATTCCTCCTAGGTTTAGGATTAGTGATCCTATTAGGATACCAGATCCAAGACGAGTGACTATAGGGAATAGTATGTACTTAATTACACATATCCCTTCATCCTCTGTCCCTAGTTCTTCTAATGTTCACCCTCCACCTCATTCACATGGTCCTTCGGGCCGAAACGTTGCTACGAGTTATGTCCGTAATGCGGTTACTATTTCGGTTGTGTCTCAGCTTCATGCACTGCCCATTTTTTCGGGAGGTCATGTTCATACTTCTAGAGGTCACATTCCTACTTTTGGAATGTATATTCCTACTTCCAAAGCATATGTTCCTACTTACAGAGTGTCTCATGGGACATCTCATGCAATGGCTTATGGACCCTACTATGGGACATAGTATAGACAGGGTTCTTCACCTTATGGGGGTGGGTATCAACAACCTGCTTACTCTCAAAATTACGGCTTTATAGCTCCCAATAGTCAAGGTACACCACACTATGGTGCTTCCATGCCACCCTATATGGGTCAAACGAGAGGAGGGCACTATGGCCAAGGCCATGGTGGTAATTAGACCTACATGAATGAGAAATATCAGGGAGCGGTCCATCGAACTCATCATCCTAGGCTCCCTTACCTCGCAACACTGAATCTTCCTGAGTTGTCGATATTGACGAACGATCCTGTAGCTCATGACCCGGCTTGGTCGGCTGTCCCTACTAAGCTTCCCTCCGACATAGCCAAATTTCCGACATAGCCAAATTCAACGGAAAATCGGGAGAGGATCCTAGCGAACATGTTACTACCTTCCACCTATGGTGCTCTTCAAATTCCTTACACCAGGAGTCCATCCGTTTAAGGCTGTTTCAATGCACCTTTACTAGGTCTACCGCGAAATGGTATATAGAGCTACCTAGGGGGGCATTCGCTTTGTTCGATGACCTAGTGATGAATTTTCTTAACAACTTTCAGGCACCAATGCGTTATGACATTGGTACTAAACTCTTGTCGACATTTTGGCAGGATAAAGCCACACATATCTTGGATCATATCCAAGAGTGGCATAGATGGAAGAGGTTAATTAAATCCTTTATACTGCCGAAATTCCTCCTCGAATGGTTCCTTAAGTCGTTATTGCCGTATATAGCAAAGGATGTTTCTACATATGGAGTGCAGAATGAGGAACAAGCAATTTTTAGGGCGCAGGAACTAGACTTGATTTATGCTCAATCCAGTTTGTTATATGAGATCATTCCCAATGCTCCGCGTTCTAGTTCTCACCCCAAAGTTAAACCTGGACCACATGCCGATGGCATTGTTGGTTGTGCGAGTTCTAAACCTGTGGATTTGGTTGCAAAACAAGTTAGTCAATTGTCAATCAACCAATCTACTTTGGGACAAGCCACAGCTTCGTCTCAACCCACCCAAACGGCGAGTGTACTTTTGGTGCAATCGTCGGACCAGAAGGGTAACTAGCAGCCTGGACGAAATAAAAAGAAGGGTAAGAATAATCGTAAGGGCGGAAATACGAATGAGAATGATAATAATAATGACAAGAACACCCGTAATGCTGGGGGGGATAAGCAAGCTAAACGTAAGATTAAATTCTCTTGCAAGTTGTGTAAGGACGATCACCTCACTTACTTGTGCCCTCATATCGATGAAGCCTCGATATTCTTAGCACAGGGACCAGCTGTGCTAACTAACCCTTTACCTCAAAATATTAACTCAAGGACCCATGATCAGTCTGGTGCTGACCAAGATCCATAGGAGGGTAGTGGTCATGGTTGCATTAACATGGTACGTGCTGCGAAAGTTGTGACCCGTGCGAAGGACTATGGTTCGTCACAACCCAGCCTAAGAAAGGAACCTGATCCACTAGGGTCTTCTTTGTGTATTGAGAAACATGTGGATAAACCTGAAGCTGCACCTCGCATTCCTAAGGGATTCCTTAAGTGTTCGGGGCACAATCCTAATGCCCGAGCCGCACAGCACTATTCAGTTGTCGAGGATTTGGGCCACACTCCTTATGCGATGTCTGCATTGGAAGTTATTCAGAGTTGTCCTTCGTAAAGGAACGCTTCGCTTTCTGCCCTTGGTGTGAATGATGATGATTCTTCCTCTGTGATTAAATTTGAAACCACAGGACTTCAGCCTTGGTTTCCTTACTATGTGTCTCTTTTGATTCAAGTAGAATTTCTTAACATGACCGTAAAGCGCACTATGATTGATGAAGGAACTGTCGCTTCTGTGATGTCTTTATCATGTTGGAAGGGTTTAGATTACTCTAATCTGTCTAAATTAGTGACCATGTTAACTGCATTCGATGGGAGATCATTTAGACTGCATGGTATCCTTCCTTCCCTTAAGGTCCATTTGGGAGGGAAGACCATTGCGATAGAGGTCGAGTTGGTTGATGCACCCCTTGACTATAATCTCTTGCTGGGTCGGAATTGGATGTACAGTATGCAAGCTGTAGCTTCTTCCCTATTTCGCATTGTATGCTTTCCATTTAACGGGAAGATAGTCATGATTGATCAAGCGACATTCAAGAATCCATCTACTACTACATCTTCGGGAGCTTCGATCCCGATCATTGAACACTCTCAGCCGGCAACTGGGAGTGTGGGTGTAGGCATGTATCCATCCCTCATGGGAATATTTAGTTGTCCTGCACCGATCCTTATGATAGGGTCTAGTTCCGGTGAGGCTTTCGCATATATGAGATCGGTGTCCTTTCGGACGAGTCATATGGAAGATCCTTGGATTATTCCTACACCGAGTAATCCAAGTGAGCCCATCGTGATGAACGTGTCATTGCTTGCAACTATTATAGCTTATCAAGCTAATATCGAGTGTGTTGCAGAGCCCAGTCCTTCCTCTTTGCGGATAGAGGAGGAGGAACCTTATGTGCTGCCTGCATGGGCAGTGCAATCTTCTCACGCGCATGACTACTTTGATATTGTTTTCCCTTCAGATGAAGTGATTATTGAGGCTACGTTGGGAGTTGAGCCACCATGGGAGGAACTCCATCATAGATCTTACTTTCTTCCTGAGCTTGACCGCTTGGAGCATGAGGACTTTAGGGCGGTTCTTAGTGAGAGATTTAGTAGTCCTATGGTTCCATTAAGCTCTCCTGGTCTGATGGCTGATGGAAACATGGCAAACATATACTCAATGATTCCTATCAATATCTCTCGCGATCCTGGCATGATAGAGAATGTCTATATTGGGGTAGAATGTTCCCATGCTGAGATTCAAGAATACACCGAGATATTTAAAGAATTCTGTGATATCTTTTCTTGGTCTTATGACGAAATGCTAGGTATCGACCCTCGTATTGTCGAACATGAGATTAATACTTATCCCAACGCTAAGCCTGTTCGACAATGCTTGCATGCGGTGAATCCTAGGAAAGCACCCGCGATTAAGGCAGAGATAGAGAAACTGTTGAAAGCCGATTTTATCTATCCCATTCCCTTGACATAGTGGGTTTCAAACCCCGTTCCGGTGGATAATAAGCAGGGAGCGATCCGCATATGTACTGATTTCCATGATTTGAATCATGCTTGTCATAAGGACAATTTCCCCACACCATTTCTTGATCAAATTTTGGATGAGTGTGCGGGTAGCGAGGTTTTTTCCTTCATGGATGGATTTTTCTGGATATAATCAGATACAAATTAAACCTCAGGACCAACATAAGATTGAATTTATTTGTCCTTAGGGAACATTTGCATATAGGAAAATGCCTTTTGGCCTTAAGAATCCCGTAGCTACTTTTTAGCGGGCAATGACCTTGATCTTCCACGATCTCAAGTCAATTATCGAAGTATTTTTGGATGACCTTACTACTCATTCTCGTATGAGAATGTGTCATTCCTATCACTTGAGATTGGTATTCGAAAGATGCCGACATTATTTGGTTGGGTTAAATCCTCATAAGTGCATCTTTTGTGTGAAGTCAGGTCACTTGTTAGGATTCATTGTTTCTAAAGAGGGTATAAGAGTCAACCCTTTGAAGGTTGAGGCAATATTTCAGTTGTCTCCCCCAAAGAATATTCGTCATCTTCAATGTTTGCAAGGCATGGCAAACTTCTTATGAAGATTTGTGGTTAATTTTGCCAATTTGACTAGAGGCTTCATGCATCTTTTGAATAAGGACACCACCTTTTGTTGGGATGAGCGAGACAAAGAGTCCTTTGATGCGCTCAAGCGAGCCCTAGCATCGGCCCTGGTGATTAGTCCCCCATACTATAGGAGACGATTGGTATGGTTTTGGTTCAAGAGGATGAGGAGCTCCAAGAGCATCTCATATACTATCTGAGCCGGAACCTTATTGACACAAAGATTTGTTATTCTCATGTTGAGAAGCTTGCTTTAGCTATTGTACATGCGGTTCAATGGTTGAAACATTATATTCTCCTTCACCAGACCTTGGTTGTATCCCATGTCAATCTGTTTCAATTTGTCCTCACTCGAAGGATGATTGGGGGAAAATATAATAAATGGATTGTCATTCTGCAAGAATTCGATCTCGAATTTGTTTCGGAAAAATCGAAGAAATCATTAATTTTTGCAAAGCTTATATTAGATTTCCCAAGCGAGGCCAAGGAGTTGGTTTGTGAAGATACGTTTGTCGATGAACACATCTTATTAATCTCAACTTTAGACCCATGGTATGGGGATATCATTATATATTTACAAACATAGAAGGTCCCTACTCACCTCTCACGGGATGAGCGACGACGATTACGTCACGTGTCTAAGAATTACCTCATAGTGGATAACACTTTGTATCACTGTGGGGTAGATTCCATTTTACAATGTTGTTTAACTCATGAAGAGGCTAAGGTAGTGATGAATGATTACCATGGAGGGGCATGTGGTGGTCATTTTATCTGGGATTTCTACAACCCAAAAATTTTTAAGAGCGGATTATTTCTGGTCGTCGATCTTTAAGGATTGTGTAGATGTGATCAAGAGGTGCCAGGTGTTTGCATGTAACATGCGCTCGAAACGTGCCCCATTACATCCCATCATCATTGCCAGTCCCTTCACTAAGTGGGGGCTTGATTTTATGGATTGCAACCTAGCTTCAGCTAGGGGGCATCATCATATCATAGTGGCTATTTATTACTTCACAAAATGGGTTGAGGCTATGCCTACAGTTAAATCCAATGGTGAGACAGCCATGCACTTCATATTCAACCAGATTATTACTCAGTTCAGAGTTTCGAAAGAGCTTCTCACTGACCATGGCTCTCACTTTCAGAATTGTATGATGAAAGGGTTGGCATCAAAGTTAGGGTACAAGCAAGAGCATTCCTACTCTTACTACCCTCAAGCGAATGGATAGGTAGAAGCAGTGAATAAATCACTCAAATCCATTCTCCAATGAACCATCACATAGAGAAAGAATAATTGGTAGATCATGTTATATCCTACTTTGTGGGCGTATAGAACCGCTGTTAATACTGCCATGGGTTTTTCTCCATATCAACTTGTACATGAAGTGGAGTCAATATTGCCGGTTGAATGCGAGATTCCTTCTTTGAAGCTAGTAGTAGAACTCTTACCAGACACTTCACCATTGGAGGAGCATTTGGTCCACCTTGAGCAACTTGATGAGCAATGTCGGGATGCATTGGTGGCTCTAGAAGTAAATAAGCATCGCATAAAGGTCCAGTATGATAAGTCCGTCTGGCCAAGGAGGTTTAGTGAGGGAGATTTGGTCCTTTTTTGGGATCAACCAAAATAACCCTTGGGGGCAGAAAATTTTAACCCCATGTAGCGTGGTCCTTACATCGTCAAACGTGTGTTAGAGAAGGGTGCTTATGAGTTAGTGGATTATGAGGGAATGGCCTTAGCGAAGCCTAGAAATGGGCTCTATCTCAAGAAGTACTATGCATGATTTTTAGCCAAGGCTAGTTATTGTATATTAATGTGCAGTTTTACATAGTTAGGTCTTTTTCTTATAGTGATCGGGTTTGTGATTAGTTTCCATTTCTTTTGGCAGATATCAATGGAATCTTCCAGCTACATAGGATTTGCGAATGGTGCGAGCCATCACACTCAACACTCAACCTCTGCTGCTTGGATGATTTATACTCCTATGGGTCAGGTACTGTCTTCAGGAGGTGTATGTTTGCGGCCAACTTCAAACAATGTTGCTGAATATAGTGTTGTTATTGAGCTTCTACAGGATGCCATTTCACATGGTGTTCTCTCTCTTGAGGTACGTCTTGATTCGGAGTTAGTAGTGTCACAACTTAATGGTTTGTACCATGTTAGAGATCCGATGTTATTAAGAAGATTCTTACGTGTGATATTATTAGAACGGAAATTTGAAAATATAACATACATACATATTCCAAGAATTAATAATCAAGTTGCTAACTCATATGATAACTACGTGTTAGATTGGCATTTGTTTCATACACAATAAATTCATCACAAACAAAAATTTTTACACGTGTAAATAAATAAACCGATCACCATAAAAAAAATTATATAACATCCAAAATGTGGTAATACATAGTGTCATGATACAAAAATGGGGCTCTCAAGCCACCAAGATATAATACATGGTAGTACAAAATGTATAACTCCCAGGTGTCTAAGCCTGTGGAGGAGGAGGAGGGTTGTGATCATGGAAGGTCACTATGGCTCTAGTTAACCGTCCAAATAATCACACCCAAGCTCATGGTACACCCACCACCTGGCGCTGCATAGCCTTAGGAAAGTCCTCGACTTGTGCCATGGGAACCCTATGTGTCAGCCTCAGAAAATTGGTATGAATGCTCTGGAGCATCCGCTCTGCATCCACACCCGTGATATCATCTCGTCTTCCCCTCCGTCTATGACGAGGGAAGCCTTCAGGCCATTGTGGTCCCACATCTGCATACAAATGGTAGATGTCACTATGTATTGTCACAAAAAAATATGTCTTTTGATTCCATATCATCACAAAACACAAAAAAATTAAAAAACTCAAAAAATTAAAAGAGAGGGTCGAGATTCGTACCTATATCGCCATATGCCAGTCCTGGTGGTAGCGGCATGTCTGGGTCCCCCGAAAAATCAATCCCCACATAGGGGTAGTCATCGATGGAAACTATCTGTCATCGCCACCACAGAAAGAACTCAGCTAGATAGGGGTCGGAGACCCTACCTCCCCCCAGTCTACACATCGCATCTTCCCAACGTCGTTGGGATGGATCTCAAACCCTGTGAAGAGGAATGTCAACTCTGGGGCTCAATCCTGGAAAACGCTCGAAGAAAAACGTGCTCATTATGCTGTTGAACCCGAAGTTACGCACTCTGCTCGCCTTACACTCACTGAGCTAATGTTTCATGTTGCTCAGTAGTGTAGTGCTCCAGTCATAAACCGTGGGTGTCATGCACTCCACTGCATAGAACATCAGAGGCCACGAGGCATGGTGGAGTGATGCCAAGCTTTCTATCTTGCCCAATGTCAATAGAATGGCCTTTAGGCCTAGCACTTGTATAGAGTTGTTTGTGACCTGACTCCCCACCTTCTCTATGTTTGGATAGTAGTACACCGCAATGTACTCATCGATAGTCAGGCCACCTTTAGGCCCACCATGAGAATAAAGGTTCACTACTCGCCCTCATCGGGAAAGTCCAGTAATAAAGTATATGTCCTCCACCTCTATAGTGAGGGACATCCCATCTATCTACAAGGACTCAAAGTATGTATCCCAGTAATCCACCAGCATCTGCAATAGTATTGGTTTGGCCCTCAAACCACCAAGACACCAAAACTTATAGATTCCACATGCACGTAGAGCTTGTTGAGCCATTAGATCGGCCCTTACTGCCTCCTTTACCTCACCATGTTCACGCTCTCTCCATTCTAGGACCATCTTGCACAAAAAATTACAACTTTGCCCATTAGATTACTTGAAAAACCTCATGCGCGGCCTCATATGTGACTATTTTCTAAATAGCCACGTATGTACAGGAATGCGAGGGCATTTTCTGTGTATATCCAGCCCTATATGCGGAAAAACCCTCGATTTCCATGTGGGCTGCAGCGCCCTTTTTTGTTTGGCCTAGAAACCTCAAATGACCATGGAATTTGATAAAAATTGCATCAAAATGGAAGAGAAGAGCATGGGTAAGTAACTAGAAGAAACGGTAGTGGATTCCACTAGCTAGATCTCCTGGAATTCGCTGTTGAAAATCTGAGCTCAATTGGGTAAAAATTTCAAATGTTTTCTAATGTTTTGAATTGTTTACTATTTATAGAAATTTTTCAAATTTTTGAAAATTTTTACCCCCTTTCCTATAGTTTTGACAATTTCTAATCATTTTGGACCATTTTTGACCTAATTCATGATGTAGGAGACCTTTTTGAGTGTCGTTTCAGTTGTTGGATTGACCCGTTTGTGCCGATCTCAGGTATCATGTCTAAACTTGCATATAGGTTAGGTTTCATCACCGTTTGCATTTTTCATGACCTTATGACCATTTCATCATAGCCTTAGGTACGAATCCAATCTATTATGTCACAGAACCTTCTTGCTATTTTAGAAGTGGCATGGTATGAGTGGTAGAGCTTGACCTTACATGGGTACCCTAGTTAGCACCTTATTTGTATTTGGTGCCCATGCTGACGTTTTGTCCTTTAGGGTGTGGGAGTCCATTGTATAGTACTACCATGACATTTTGCAAGAGCCTCATACTCCTCTTGATCTTTTGCTAGCCTATTTCCCTCACGACTCCCTTATTCATCATGGAGATTCTTATCTATGTATATTGTACGTGGTGATGACCGCTTATGTGATATATTGCGTCATGCCTATTCATGGCCATTGTACTCTTATGTATCCGGGACTGCTATATGTATTTGCACTTATGTGTAGAGTTGTATCCTTGTACTATGCTGATTGGGTGGTTGGTCTTCCATTTGGGATTCTTCATCACTCCACTTCTGGGATGGACTTATAATGTATTTCGGCCATCGTATGACCCCTCTGACCTCACACATTAGGGGGCATCTGTTATAGCTGATTTTACCACTCTAAGTGAATCACACTTGTATGGCCTTCTCCCGCCCCTCTGCAGACTCCTTAGACCCCTTGGACCATTTTTTGTCCTTTGATGTTTCCTTGACCATCCATAAAAACATGTGAAAATTGCTATACGCGACTTTTAAACCCCTAATCACGTGTATACATGGGTTTGACCCCTAAAACCATGTACATCGGGATGTGTGCATAATCCAAATACTTTTAGAGTTTTCCTTGACATGGATCCGACTCACTTAACTCCTAGCATTCCCTATGCCTTGAGATCGCTCGGATTCGACCTTTCATTACCCCTTTGAAAAGCTATATAAGGAACTCTATGGTACATTGAAGGAATATGAGAGAATTGAGAGCAAAGAAACTATAGTCCATTGTTGACAGAAATTATGCTTGATTCTACTTCCCTTTGTCCCTTGGAGCACTTTTGTTTTCTTCCCAAGCTTTCCTTTTGCTTTTGAGCTTGCTATCGAGAGATGGAGGATTGAGGTGGTGGAGGCCCAAGTGGGAGATTTAGTTTCTCCAATTTGTAGACATCCCGACAGAGGTTGTATCTATTGTAATCTCTGATTTTATATTAATAGAAATATCTTTTCCTGTCCAATAATGTGTGTTTGAATGAATATTTTATCCATGGGATGTTTTCAAATGCTTATACATTGTTGATTATATATTATAGAATAGATATAACACCAATATATATAGTATGCTTGTATTGTTTACTTGTTGTTGAGGAAGTAATCTATCAATTCAAGCTGAAGTTGGAAAGCTCAACTAGGATCTACTTCAACCATCCGGAATAAGGTATGAGGTCTGATCCTTTAGTGTTAGATATTTAATTTCTATTGCATATTGGAAATGATTGATTTTTGGAGTCAAGTTGTCTGTTGTGGTACCCCAAGCCATAGGAATTTCTCTCCATAACATAGGGTATGTTAAGTTAATTTCAGAGATTTGGGAGGAGAACAAAGAGTTGCGGTTACAGATTTAAAATATGGAGGACTTCCACAAGACCATTAGTTTATCACAGAGGGATCTGTAGAAGGGATTTCTCCCTTGCTATAGGGCAGGAATGGCTACCTTCCGTCTATAGGATGGAAGGGTAGGTTCCCGGTGGTAAAATGTAGTAAAAACAGATAGAAAGCAAAGTAAAACAGAAAGAAGAGAAATGGCTAGAAACCCCTCTGCAAAACTATTAGGGCTTAGCTCCAGCTACCTGCAAACAACATGTTAGAAAACAAAATACCTGCAAAACAAGTCAGGAAACAAACCTGCAAATAAACCATGGATTAGAAAGCAAATAACCTTCAAAAACAAATACAGAAAATGACAAGCTATACCTTCTCTTTGGATGGAATGGGTCACCATGCCCTAGCTTGGAGAAGCACCTCTCTTGGATGGGGGAGCTATGGCTCAATGGAGGATAAAGGAGAGGGTGTGTGGGTGGCTTGAGAGACAAAATGTCTCAAGCCATCCACAGGCAGCATAACAGTATGCAAGGGAGAAGTGTTTTGAGAGTGACCCCCACCCCTCTATTTATAGCTTTTTTTGGGTCTTTTTACCATTTTAAGCCCCTGGTTGGGGATTTAGCCCCTTTTTTGGGATTTTATCCCCTTCCGCCCTATCCTTAGCTCCTTTTGGGATTTTTAGCTCCTTTGAGGGGTTTTAGCCCCTTTTTGGAGGCTTTAGCTGCTAGGAGAACTATTTAGGCTCTTTTTTGGGGTTTTTAAGCCCTTTTGCTCATTCTTAATCCTTTTTGAGGGTGTGGGGGTCCAATGGGGTTAAATGAGGGTCGTGTATGGGTGTCCTTGGGTGGTGTAGGCCATGTAGAGCTGAGTGAGATATTTTTTGGGTTAAAATATTGCCCCCTGATGTGTGAGGGCAGGAGCTCATCGTATGGCCGACGGACATCATAGGATTTGCTGCAGAGATGTGGTGCTTCCAGGGCTGGGGCATGGTGCCTTTTGGTTTTTGTATTAATATCGTTCCCATCAATGGGTGAGATACAAATAATGTGTGACATGTATATGGACGAGGTGGGCATCCCCATGCTCATAACAATGTCAAAAGAATAATGTGATCTATGCTCTATAATACAAGAGTCGTTCATATACAACTGATGATACAATAATGGTTTCCTCAATTAAAGGCTGAATGCAATATTGATTTGAAGAACTTCCATATTGGACCTGTGGCATTCTCATGGAATGCTATATCTTCATGCTTGATAGCTTGCTGGATCTAGAATGGTACATAATTGTATGGACTCATTGATGGATAGTTAGAGTCTCTGTGGTACATGTATGCTGCATTGATCATAAATCTATATCGAAGTATTGTTGGGGCTTCTGAACACTATCTCCAATGCAACCCAAAAATAATAAGGGACATAACCTGTTTATGTCCCTCGGATAGACTCATTCAATGTGCTAGAGTCAGGTGACATCCATGGTCTTCGACCAAATACTACACGAACCAAACCCTGTATGAATCTCAATGGTGCGATGATGTAGTTGGAGTCAAGCACATGAGAAACAACCATCCCGAGAGGCAGTAAGGACTCCTCTTGAGTGGTCCAAGGAACTCATCAATGAGGTTAATGAAACCAAGATACAGGGACCTCTGGGTATATCCTATGGAATATGTGTGTTGTCGTCGACAAAGGGAGACCTTCCCTACGTCAAGGAAATGGTCATTAGAGGAATTTTGGGGTCTAAAATAGGCCTCATAAGGAAAATAATAAAATAATAGTTAAAATAATAAAATAATAGTTAAAATAATAAAATAATATTGATTAATTTTGGAGGAAGAAAGAAAAAAACTACTTTTTGTGTTCGTATTTTCGACATATCTCCCTGTGTTTTTACTCAAATTTCGATCGGGAGAGCTCGTTCGATGCGGAATTTGATTCTGCATCCAACGAGTACCCACACTGCATACTTTTGACTGACCCCGCTACCCCAAAAACAAGAAATACTTGAAAAAATGTGATGATGATGTCATCATCACATTTTTCAGGTACTTCTTGTTTTTGGGGTAGCGGGGTCTGTCAAAAGTATGCAGTATGGGTACTCGTTGGATGCAGAATCAAATTCCGCATCCAACGAGATCTCTCGATCGAAATTTGAGTAAAAACCCAATGAGATATGTCGAAAATACGAACAAAAAAAGTAGTTTTTTTTAATGACAAATATGTCAATTCAACCATTATGGTTGACTTATTTTATTGAAATTCTATTGGTTCTTGAATTCCAACTCACAAAAAACTTATTTTGGCATGTTTTCTTATAAGGCCCATTTTAGACCCCAAATTTCCTCTAATGGTTTCCTTGACCAGAAGTGCGAGGGAGATAACCAAAAGATGTGAGACACTCTGTGGACTGACCCATTGAATGGGGGGCGAAGGGAAAGAGTTGAACAGAGGTAGGGAGAGTGTAGTAGACTCAAACTTCCTTTTTTCAGAGTATGATGGCAGGGCGGACCAGGCAGGGAATGAGACTGACTCATGGGAATGGGATCATAGCTATAATACACTAATACATTTCGACCAAAAATCCGACAGCCGTATCGTCGGATTTTCAACACTTCCCTGTCACATGTACGATACTATGATTTTTTTTAAGTGTCAGTGGATTATCGTCAGTTATCCAAGAACCTTTCCAATCCGTCAGTTAAGCGATAGCTCAGTTTACCGTCAGTTAAATGTAAATCGTTTGTTATCCGACATCTAATTCATATTATTTGTCATTTAAACTTTAAACACGTGTTGCTTAAATGACGATAATTAAAATGTAAGCATCGGTTAAGTGTTGGTTAATAACCGTCGGTTAAATGTAAAGCGTCATTTATCCGACATCTAATTCATATTATTTATCATTTAAACTTTAAACATGCGTCGCTTAAATGACGATAAGGAAAACATAAGCGTCGGTTAAGCGTCGGTTAATAACCGTCGGTTAAATGTAAATTGTCGATTATCCGACATCTAATTCATATTATTTATCATTTAAACTTTAAACACGCGTCGCTTAAATGACGATAATGAAAACGTAAGCGTCGGTTATGCGTCGGTTAAGCGACGGTGGAGAAATATAAAAAAAAATCTACACTTACAGGCCGTCGGTTCACCAAAGAAACCCGTCTCTTAACCGACGGATTATAAAAACTTAAACATCGGTTAAGCGACGGTATTGAATGTTTTTAAAAAAAAATCACCTACAGGTCGTCACTTAACCGATGGCTATAAGTGTTAAAAAAAAATACAAATGCCAGATTACTGGAGACACACCTTGATGTTTGTATAGATTGTGAAATTACTACAATAAAGCGAATGTTGCTAACAAAGTGCCTAGAAAGGTGGTGAATAGCTTAGAAACCATCTTGATTAAATGCTTAGACTATCCAGTACATTGTTCTTCGGACAAGGTGGTGAATAGCTGAGTAATGGGGGATCTAGTTTGAGTAAGGTGGTGCATATGCTACTTTCTAGTTATCAATGGTTATAATTTTAAGAAGTTAATGATAATTCTTAGTGTGAATAAATTCCATATTCCTATCTTTCATATTTTCCAAGTGATAGTAAGGCACATCAATTTAGACTGTATTCTCTCTCGTAGAATTGTACAATTAACTCATCTTTTACCCATTTATTAATGAGGTGTGATATGTGTGTGTGTGTTTACTATAGCTAGTACTGTAGAATGTGTATGTGTGTATAATGTAGCTAATACTATAGTACTTTCTTCTAGATCATCTCCTCAATCCTGTTAAATTCCACCTTTTTCAATTTATCTGCAATTTTCTTCCTCGACATGTATCTTCTTTATTTCAAGAATATGCAAACACAATACCACCAGAAAACACAACCTCGTAAACCCATTCAATCCAATATTGCATAAGAATGCTAAAAATTGAATGCAGAGGTGCCCTAACTATGTTTTCTTCAATTATAGCAGGTTAGGATTCTAACCAACATCAAAATTAAAAAAAAAACTCAGAAATATGTTGTCAAA
Organism: Pseudotsuga menziesii; assembly: GCA_001517045.1. NCBI lineage: Eukaryota > Viridiplantae > Streptophyta > Pinopsida > Pinales > Pinaceae > Pseudotsuga > Pseudotsuga menziesii. The sequence goes on along the minus strand of LPNX010209162.1, from coordinate 24,873 downwards.
GTTAATTGATAGCTAAACAACAATGTTTACATGAGCAAGTTTCCAATTGAGACTTTTTATTCAAGCATACCTGGATACTGAATCAATGCCTGAAATCCTGCATTCTTCTCAAATATCGCAATTTTTTGAACTGTACCAAATGCTTCAAATACCTAATATTATAAAATTAGAGTGATTCTTGTTATTGAAAGTGAAACAATTTGAAACCTATACATTTTTTGAAAAGTTTAGAGAAATGCAGAACTGACTAACATTAAATTCACCATACCGTGCGTAAAACATCTAGTGTAACTGCATACTGCATATTTTCAATGGACGCTAGAAGAACATTACTCTCTGGTTCTCTTCTTTTCCCATCCAGTCCTATGCCGAACTACATGCAACCCAATTATGGTGAAGGTGTTCAATAGTATTCTTAAATCCAAGAGATGCTAAGCCAAGTTAACCTTTTCATCCTCATACAACCATAACATCCTTTACATTCAACCGAATTAAGGAGAGTGAATATCAATAGTATTCAAAAAATCTGACAGAGAAACATACATCAATTCTTTCATTTTTTAAAGACAACAAAAAAGGTAAACATACCTGACCAGTGCCATCTATAGCAGAGGGAGCAATAGGTAAGTAAGGATTTGTATAGTCCCTATATGGATAAAAATTTACAAACCAATGATGCTTGTTAACCTTTTAGAGTGAAAGTGAAATGATATAAAAAATAAGGTGATTTTTTCAAAGTAATAAACTTCTAAAAGGCTTCACAAGGTAATTGACAAAATAACATCATTCTCAAATGGCATGCTTCAAAGTTCAGACAATAAAATCTTGTAATCCTCACACTACCAATAAATCTCTACATGTTGTACAAAGGTATGTAACATATGATACACTTCTTATATATATATATATATATATATATATATATATATATAAAAGGAGGTAAATTTGCACGGTGTTTGTCCAAAGAGAGGCTCCTTTAGAAATGAATGATTTATGATAAATCAGTGGAACTTTAGCAAATGAGAGAATGACAACCACTAACAAATATATCATTATATCAAATTTCCATTCATATGATGAATTCAACAAAGTGCAACTTCGAAATAGAAATGAGGAAAATGAAAATTGCAAATTTGCTCCATAGGACTGTCAGAGGTGGTTCATTTCCATCATATCCCAAATGAAATGATACAACTGTATCAATTTGTATCTTCAATTTACTTCAAAATTGCAAAACTCAATCTTCCAAGTAACAAGACATGTCGTGAAAGCTATTTCCAGTCAATCAAAATTATGTCTTGAAAAACAATAAAATGCAATGGTCAAACGTATGTGAATAAGCACTTCAATGACATAGGAAACTTCCAAGTTACTTTTGTTTTTGCAAAGTGAAAATGATTTCACACTAATGTCAAGACAACTATTTCCAGCCCAAGCAAATTGTATTGTAACAGCAGTAATAGTACCTTTCAGTCAAGAAATGATGGTGTCCATATGCTTATATTTTTGACAAAGAGATTATAAGAAAGTTCCAATTTCCTTCCTAAATTCCTCAAAGTAAAAATGTTTGTGAAATTACTGTCAGAACAACTTGGTTATTGGTTGGGCATGACAGTCCTCTTTGGCAAGTTTTATGACGGGTTCAAGGCTTCTTTTAATGAAGGAATTTGATAGGCAACTATGGGAGGAGTGAAGGCAATTAAGAATGGGTTTATGACAGTCCATGACAATGATATGGGGGTCTTAAACAAGTTTTTGTGCTAGTAATAAGTCTTCATGCTCATGATTTGTGAATATAATCATGTGTATGGACCTTGTTAAGGTCAGATTACCTCATATTTTGCTACAAGTTAAGGGTTGTGAGGATAGTTTATAACAACATACTAGTTTAAGGGCACCTCACCATCTTTCCCATGAGAAAATATCCTTATTTCAATCCCAAAACCATACCATATGAAGAAGAGGAGAGTCGATATTAGGAGAAGGATTTTGGGTATACAATAAATACGTCAGCCCTAGTTGAATAAACCCTCACAATGTAAGTTCGACCCTAGGTTTATGATAAGGAATGAATATTAATAAACAAATACAGTGCAACTAGGAGGAAGTTGAGGCGATAGTTTTGAATTTGTGGCCTGCTAGAAGTATAACCTAAGACACTATTATATCTCCAATCCATTTGAGATATAGGCATATAATGGGATTGGTCTTTGTAGAAACTTGGTAGATTGCAATAGCTTATACACCAGCATTCTTGAGGTAGTCATATGCCAATATATTCCACAGTCATATTCAACATTCCTGAGTAGAATTTCATGGAATTATCAGCAGGATTCATGCCACTAGTATATCTAAGATTCATTGAGTCTTCGAGGTTAAAGACACAAGAAGCACATAGTATAATAGTGTTATTGGCAAAGACACAATCATGCCAAATATCACCCTGCATCAAACAAACACAAGTGTCAGCTCTTAGCTCAATCGCCTGTAACATGAAACAAAATTTTCAAGAATCCAATTCCATAGGACAAATTTTGATATTAGCAAATTTAGATGAACCCCGTCGTTAATTGCTTTTCTTATGTCATCTTGAATTCCAAAGAGCAAAATCTACAGGTATGCTACTCTCTAGCTTATGATGATATGTTCCAATAAGAAGCTGGTGAAGGTCAGACCATTTGATTTGGTTTTTCATTAGGAAAGGTGAAGCTCAGGAGTCAAACATAGCTCCATGTTGAATTAAGCACACATTTTCTCACCGAGGGTTTGGAGGTCTGCACCAGCTGGCTTACAAAAACTTGGAATCATCATAGTTGTGGCTATTAAAATAGGTATAATGAAGTTCAATGAAAATACTATGCGAAAACAAAATCAATGAGGAAATCCAAATGGTGTATATCAGGGTGCTGGGACTTAAAATATATTTCTTATAACTCATTTCATAGATGGTACACTGCACCCATCTGTCTTGTTTTTAAAATTTCACCCAGGGAGAAGAAACCAAATTGAGATGACTTTTCTACGTGAAGGGGAATATGAGATTCTAATTACTGGCCAAATGGATCTTTAGACTAACAATGACACACAAAGTTTATTTTCTCATTGATGTAATGATAGCTTATAGCATGTAGAAGGATAACAACTCCTCCCCTTTTATAATATAAGTATTAGGCTTTTGAATACACAAACTATTTTCGAGACTAAGTCATAGAAATGTATCACAAATATAAAACTTTCAATTAAAACTACCCTTTAAAAGACCTTGCAACAAAGAAAGTAAAACAACAATAGCACTTAGTTGCAGAATTTTTCTCTCTGATATTGATAGGGCCGTGGTAAAAGTAATCACTTTTTACGTTCTTATTTTCTCCATTTCATCACTACCTCAAATATTCTTAGTTCTCTCTTTCATAGATCTTACACAGCAACTTATCACTCTACAGCCTAGATTCTCAGTATCATTATAGATCTTATTTCCCCACAAAAAAATAATCCATGGCCTATAATATTTTGTGATAACTCAATCTTTATGTGGAATGAGAAGTAGGTGGTCTTACGTTGTGCTGAGAATACCAGGATGTACATTATGCTCCCTTGCAAATACAAACGGAATGATTCCTTGAGGAAGTGCAACCTGCACCAAAAGAAAAGATTGAAAAACAAAACTGTTAGTAAAACTTCCAGCTGTCAACAAAATAAGGTTAGCTCAACCACTCAAAAGAGATGCTGTCACAATTGTCAACAATGAAACTAATCATAATATGATTCTAGCATGCGATCACATTAATACCTCCTATGTAACCATTGCCACACAACAACTCATGGTTTTGGGTCTTTCAGTTTGAAGCTCTGCCTAACATGTCTCTACCATGTGACTATAGTTTAGAGACGCTAACAGTGAATGTAAGAATTGTTCTGAAATGACTCTTAACTGGTTTGTTAAGGAATATGGTGTATATGCACATAATTATAAACCTTCTCCAACAAGAAATGCATATATGTTGTGTGCTAGTGGAGCTTTCTTGAGCTCCAAACAATAGTGAAAAGGAACAAGTAGACTCAAATGTCCCAAAGAGAAGAAAAAAATCACACACTATCCAGTACACATGGGACACAGCTGTAGTTACATCTACATATTATATTTTGCTAGCAAGTGCATTTCAAAGAAGATTCTCAACAAAATTCTTTTGACATAAGTTTCAGCACATTGAAATGATCAAAAAGAAAGAAAACAGAGGCATTATCGAATGAAAAACAGAAGAGCTCACCTGCACAATTGCAATATGCAAAATGCAGCCTCGAAGACCAACTGCAATTGAAGCAACTGCCATAAATGCCGGTCCAGTAAGGAATCGAAGAACCATTCCAAGTATTGCGTTTGATTTCCCACATGCTATAAGTCTTGTTTGAAGAGCCATGAATAAGCCTGTCATCCAAAAATTTATGTGAATCATTTGCAGTAAGCTCTGCATGTTTTTCTCAAAAAAAAAATTGAGAAGATTCAGAATTCCCACAGCTAGAAACACAGTTTCACTCCTAATGTTATTTCAACTCACATCATACCTAGAATGGAACACTATTATTGCATGGTTGATCTTCTTGGTCGGGCAGGACGATTGGATGAGGCTGAGCAATTTATTAACAATATGCCAATAAAACTTGAAGCTTCTATGTGGGGGTGTTTGCTTGCTTCCTGTAGAACCCATACCAATGTGCATCTAGGGGAACGTGTGGAAAAAAGCCTATTTGAATTGGACTCTAGAAATGCTTCATATTATGTTCTTCTTTCAAACATATATGCTGCATGTAGCAGGTGGGATGACGTAAAGAGGGTGTGAAAAATTATGAAATACCAAGGGGTTCAAAAGATGCCGGGAAGCAGTTGGATTGAGGTTAATGGTAAGGTGTATGCTTTCCTTGCGAGAGACAAATCACACCCACAATTAGGAAAAATATATGACATGTTGGAGAAATTGTTTGGTAAGATGATGAATGTGGGCTATGTGCCTGAGATAGACTTTGCACTGCATGATGTGGAGGAGGAACAGAAGGAAAATATTCTTGGCCATCATAGTGAGAAGCTGGCTATTGCATTTGGGATTATGAATACTTCCTTTGGAACAACAATACGGATAACCAAGAACCTTTGAGTTTGTGGTGACTGTCACTCGGATACCAAGTTCATCTCCAAGATTGTAGATCGGGAAATTATTGTGAGGGATGAAAATCATTTCCACCATTTCAAGGATGGGTTGTGTTCTTGTGGGGATTTTTGGTGATGGTGAATAAGCTTTAAAGTCTAGATTTAGCTGTAAATTCAGCCTTCTAGGGAAGAAATAAATCTGGTTCTTGTTGACTCTAACAGCTTTAGTTTTTGGACCTGAATTAGAAGGTCATGGGTTCCCAAGGATGTACCATGGTTAAAGATTAGAAAAAAAAACAATGCAGAATTTAAATACTAATAGAGAATTATTAGAATATTTATTAACCAAATATGGAATAAGGTCTTAACAATTGATTTTTCCCGAAATTCAGAAATGCCACCTGGTGGAGGGTATGAGTCTCCTGTGCATTGTTATTGTACACATTAAACAAAGTTGTAGATGGTTGACAAAAGTTGGTAGTACACACAACTGCCCAATCATGGCATTGGAACTTGAGTCATGACACTGTTGCAACTAGACTAGGTATAGGAGCCTATCTATGATATAGATTGCATAGCCATTCTTGTTATCACATTGCTACTTCAAATAAGTAAACCTGAGATCACTTACCCTGTAACATTTTGCAATCCAAAGCATGAACTCATGGAACATGTAATCTTCCATCCTGCAACCTGCAATCGAGTTGTAGAAGATTGAACTTGACGTTGCAAACTGAGTAAAGCAATTTGGTCTAAATTTAATCAGGGTGGTTTCACAATTGTGTGCAAGCAAAAGGCTTGTATGGTAACAACCTCCAGTGGGCATAAGAAGAGCCAAGAACTAGAGTCGGAGCTGAGAGACAAAGCTAAGAGATAGAGCTGGAGCTAAGGACCAAAACCAGAGCCTAAGCTGAAAGCCAAGAGCTAGAGTTGAGAGACAAGAACCAAGAGATAGAGCTTACAAAGATCAAGTCCTTCAGATTCTTAAGTTTTTTGTGGGACCAAAAATATCAAATTGGCAAGGTCTGATCCATAAAGGATTGGGGAGAATAACTAAAAATACAACATTGGCACCATGCTGACCCAATTGCCCGAAAACGAAAGAATGACAATTGGAAAACAGCTTCAAAGTTTTAAAAACAAACAGTTTGGAAGAAGGCAGAGGCAGAATACTGCTGCAACAGACAACCATTCTATATCTCCTATTGACCAATATATAGGAAGATCAAAGTAATTTGTATCTTCATGTTTTTGGTGTTAATATATGCTGGAATATTTTGTATCTCAAGAACTTTTACTTTAGTTCAATAAAAATGTTGTGTCTGGTGTGGATGTGGATATTCTTTTCTTCCCTCTAATTATTGTTATCATCGTTTCTTAATGTTGTTAATCATAAATTAATAACAGTATATTGCATTTAAATGCTGAAAAGATAGAGCATATGTTCTTATTATTTCGTGCACCTATCGTGTTCTAATAACACTGTATCTATCTTAGTGTCACATTGGTTTTCTGTGCATGCCTCAAAAATGCCAAATAATAATAAATGTTATAGTTGCTTAGTGCTATTTTTGTATTTTGAGCAAGTATTGTACATCAGAACTGCCTAAGAAGGATGGGTATATTACACGAAGACTGATGACTAGTTGGCAAGCCCATAGTTGCATCAGTTTGTGACTTTCATGTGAATCATGATTGCATCATCAAAATTCTTATCAACGGCTCCGAGAAATGCGGGTAAGAACCTGTCAGTGTATTTTTAATTCATTCGGACACTGGCTGATTCATGAATTGTTATGTGGATTCTAGAACTCTAATAAAACTGCACAAGAAAATTCCTAGATTCAGATTGAGAACTGTGAGTGGTTTGACACTCCATTTTTTAAATCAAATCTTGAAAAATTACAGATCAACATCCTCACAGATTGCAAGCTGAGATCCCAAGCTATATTGTACTCAAAACAATTAAAAAGATTATAAGCACAAAGTGTGTATTTTTCCATAGGATAACAAACTAGTATTATATGTATAGCTCAATTGCAGCTCTAAGAATGATTAACCCACACTTGTTTTCTAATAACAATTAGAAAAGGGAGAAACAAATTCCATTGTAATTGTTGTAATAGGTCGTTATAAATGCATGCAAAAAAAAAAATTGAAAAAGAAAATATTGTATTGGTCCACGTCCACAGTTCAGGTAGGATCTGATCTGATCTAAAGCAAGTGCCAGAGATAGCAACTATAGATTTAATTAATTGCTTTTTATCTCAACTACCCTTCAAGTCAAACCAGACCAAATCATTTCCAATTGCACATGCGTGTATAAATCTTGTTTGAAGAGCCATGAATAAGCCTGTCATCCAAAAATTTCTGTGAATCATTTGCAGTAAGCTCTGCATGTTTTGCTCAAAAAAAAATTTGAGAAGATTCAGAATTCCCACAGCTAGAAACACAGTTTCACTCCTAATGTTATTTCTATAGTCCTTATAGCCATTGGCCAATGCCTGCAATATCTTCTGAAATTGGGGTTAAATCATTGGTCAGTCTCTATTTATGCAAGATAAAATATCTAGGTTATAAACTGTTTAGAGAATAATGAGACGGTAATGGAACCTTGTAGCAAGTTTACTTATTTCTGTTGATAGCAAAGGAATACATGATACATCGATTGCCTATTATCACAAGAATAACTATAAGAAACAATAACAATACATATGCATGAAATGCTTTTCAATATTCTGTACAATATTATTTTTTCCATAAATTATCTGCAGTCTTAGCAATTCTTCAATTTTTCAGAGAGCAATTTTCTTGAGAGGAAAATATAAAGAAGATATCAATTTGTAAATACTAGCGAAAACAAGTATTATTGGCTCAGGGCTTCCAATGATCAACAAAAAGTTTTATCTTTCACAATAAAAAACAGAGAGATTAGGCTTTAGTCTAAAAATAACTCACCTAGACTAAACATGGCCATCCCAAGCCCTGCATCTGATAAAATCGTTATAGAACCTTCAAGAATCTTAGGCATGTCAAAATGCCACCTAGACATCCTAGTATCCAAAGTAATGTCAGAAAATTTATTGCTGGAATTAAGAATATAAGAGCTAAAAAGAAATGAGTGATAAGATGAAACTCTCTTTAATGAACCAACTTGTTTTGGATGAACAATCTTATGGAGAATATGTTTAATCATGAGAGCAAGAGCCTTTACGAGAATTGTTAATGAGACATTAACACATGTGATGGGCCTCTAGCTTGTAATTAGATCTAGGTCACTACCATTTGGGATGAGTTTAATAAAAACCTTATTTAAAATGCATCCCATTGATTGCTTGAAAATGTTATGCTTCTTCACATGATCAGCCTTCAAACTCAAATTTACACGCCTTCAACCAGCAATGAAATGACAATGAAAACTCAGATTTTAGGAGTGGAAATGATCGATGTTTGGAAGATGATGATATAATGGATGGTTGGAGATGCTAGTGATTTAACGTTACAATGATCCCCATAAGGAGGCAATACAAAGCAGACAATTAAAATAACACACATGGATTAACATACTTACCAGTTCCATGATATTAAACAAGCAATTCATAATAGGCGAGAAAAATTGAATCTAACAGAAACACCTGATTAACTCATATAAAAACTTCCAAGCTAAGATGTAACTCCAAGAATATAGCCTCTATAATGGAAGGGATAGCTACGTACCTTTCCCACTTAATCTTAACTGGATACAAATACCTTAGCTTGGAAAAGCTTGGTCAATGCCTCAACATGTAGACTTTGAAGATCTTCCAAACCAGAAATCTCCATCCCATCAAGATTCTCACTCTGCAGTATAAAGAAAATGCATGTTTATAGTTAGCTGGAAGAAAGAAACAACATATCTGGTCATAAGAAAGAAACATTGTAATAATGCATGCATTTTACCTTATTGAGCTCCTCTCTGTTTCGAGAATAGTTTAATATTCTCTACTAAACAGGGCCAACCACGTGAATGTGGAAGCTCATATGGCCCCTCCTCCCCCCCTCACATCACTCTCAATTCCCCATACCCAATGCAGGTGCTTGGAAATAAATAATATTTTGTGCGAACATCGTGAGTTTCTTGTCTTAAAGGAATTACGTGCATTCGATCATTAATTAGTTTATAGCATTCATTAATTGACTCATTCATTCATTCATACATAGAAAAAAATAAATAGTTGAAGACATTACTCCATAATATCAAAAATAATATCCGAGGACAATGCATAAAAAAAATGTAATAGTGTACTTATTACAATCACTACTTTTTTTGGCGCTTTTTTCTCTCCACATATATTCTAAGTGTGACATCCTCTTCTACCAATTGTTTTTTGTTTCCTATTCCCTCTGTAGCTGCCTGTGATCGTGTTTGTCGACGGGTCGTGTGCTCACGACGTGTATGTGGCTGCTGTAAGGTGTCAGGATGTACTGGAAAAATGAAGAAATATTAATTACTTGACGTGTTTTTATTATTATCATTGTAAGTCCTTCATTAAGAAAAAAACATTAGAGCAGTGCTTTGTACCTGGCAACTCATGGGTGACATGAATTTCATGCGTTCGATCTTCTGATGCTGCCTCAAGTTGCACATGAACACCCACTGCATTAAAACATCAACACTTACAACAATATAGTATTTGCAATTTAATATTTGAGACTTTAATCCATACTAGTTTTTTTTTTAACACAGGAATATTTATTACCTATATTTCGATCAACATGAACTCCAATATCTCTTTCTCCTCCATCCTCCACATTTTCTCTACTTTCGTTGTGCGGCTTAACACAAAGAGACTCAATATTTTATGTACTAGTTTATTAATGAATATAAAACACAATGAATCAATCTTAAATATAATTTGTTTATTGTAGTTACCTGTTCGCATGATGGACCACTGGAAGACTTTGCTTGGCTACCACAGTTTCTTGTTCGATGTTCAACAACACCTAAAAATCCGTGTTGGTAGCCGATCCTCATGTCTTCCTTCATTGGCAAATCATGGAATCTTTGAGCCTGTAATTTTCAATTAGATCATCATTGTTGTTGTTATATCATCATGAAAACAATTTTAAATGCAATCTATAATTTCTATACAATAAAATAATTATTGATCATACTTACGATTCATGCTTGTAGGTTGGAATATCCACCAGGGCCAAGCTTGTGTTGCCCATGTTTTTCTATTCTTGCTTGGGTGGCCTTCGACGTATCTGGTAGCCTATAAAAGTAATTTTAAATATGTTAAACATTGCAAAAAAATGGAAAATAAAGTGTAATAAACATATAATTGCATTGCCGAAAGTATTGCATACCTTCTAGCTGACTCGGGTACTAGTTTGCCCGCTATTTTCGCAGCTTTCTCCCTTGCATCATCCAACAAGCCTTTCCACTCCCTTGTTGGAATCATTGGAGGGTGCTCATACTTTGGATTAATTGCTAAGTTGTTCCGATATCCGTCCCGTACATAATGTAAATGTTGGCCAGCTTTTTCAAGAATCTTTTTTTGGTTGAAGGTTTTGGCACCAAAAAACCCAACCAAGTGAGCAATAAGCTCATCTTTCAAAACTTTACTATGCCAGTTCCACCATGTGCGGATAGTGGGCCCAAACAACTCTAAAGACCAATAATTAATATGTTTATGAAAGACATCATTTCCTACAAAAACGAGTATGTGTTAATTAGTGTAAAAAGAATGATGCATAATTACATTCCAATAAAATTATAATATATAGTTAAAACATTTGTTAAATAGTACCTAAAATATTCTCCATCTTGTAGGGAATGAGATCTTTGTCCACCAAAAAAGTAGTCTCAAATGTTCCCGTGCTAGTGACACGGAAAGATCCAGGAAATGCTGGGACAGCAGCATCAAAGTCATCCTCTTCTCCATGTACCGGCCCTTGATCCTCGCTAGCACTCTCATGCCCCTGATCCTCGTCGACACTCTCATGTTCCATCTGGGGTGTCTCATTTTGTGTTTTCGACTGGCCAGACGGCAACGATACATGATCAGTGGCGAAGGGGGTGTCATGCTCAATGGTATCAACATGCCTCTCACTGGGGAAAAAATATTCCTGTAGAAACAAATAATATTTTAGTTACTCATATACGAATAGGAAAAAAAATTGCATTTGGAATAGACTTATAATTAAAGAGTTTGCATCTTACATCCAAGCGCTTTACTTTAAGCAACACGCGATCTATCTTTTCTTGAGTCTCATCCCATGTCATTTGCGGATCCGATATAAGCAGATTGACGACCTCCTGATTTAATTTTGTTTTTTCTTTTTGAACTCCATCCCGGATATTCTTTGAATTCTTGAGGTCAACATCGTCAAGAATGTGCCCCAAATCCATATCCTTCGGATCCGTCTATAGATAAGTATCATCCGACATAAAAATAGAAAACATTAATATCAATTTGAAATCATTAATATAATTAGATAACATAAATATGTATAAATACAGTTTCTGAAATTCACAACGTGTTATATACCTGCTCATGACCCGATGAGCATGGCGTGCTAACATCTGTCGACATATCATCTGTCATGGAGCTCTTGCCTCGACCCTCAGCCTACAAACAAAATAATGACCATGTTGATATCATAATTAAACAAATGTACATTCTAAAGAAGCAGGTAAGTAAAAATGTGGTATATATACCTGTTTCCTGTAGGGGGGTGTCGGCTTCCCAGGCTCCATTAGGGACATTCCTTGATCAGTTGACTGCAACAAAGTAATTAAAAACATTAATTTCAAACTAAAACCAATACATGGGGAAAATCTTATTTAAAAACATATTTAAATATTGACCACATTGATATCATAATTAAACAAATGTACTTTCTAAAGAAGCAGGTAAGTAAAAATGTGGTATATATACCTGTCGCCTATAGGGGGGTGTCGGCCTCTCAGGCTCCATTAGGGACTTACCCCAATCAGCTGACTGCAACAAAAAGTAATTAAAAACATTAATTTCGAACTGAAACCAATACATGGGGAAAATATTATTTAAAAACATATTTTAAAAAAAATTAATGGAAAACATATTGCGAAATTGATAACATAAAGATTACAGGTTTTGTGAAATGTTATATGTACCACTCCCGAAGTATCTGCATATGTATCTATCCGATTCAAATTGTAACTGATCAGCAACTCTTCCCCTGAAATCATGCCCAAAAACTTCATGCAAAACAACCTCACTTATAGGGAAAAACCCTAATTCAACAAGCGCATAGAAAAATCAGCTAGCAGATAAAATATAGATCCTTTATTAAACCTTTTGGAATCATTGTGATCCTCTCCTTATGGCGCATTCTATCATGAATTTTTTTTTGAACTTTACCCAATAGATAATGCAAAAAAACCTTGATACAAAAGAGGTTTCCTTATAGGGAGACCCTAGCTCAATAAGAGGATTGATTTTTCATCTCAACATAAAGCATGTAGGTCTTCTTAAGAATGTTTTTGCAAAATCATTATCCTCATCCCATAGCGCAATAACTAATCCAAATCTTTGGCACTTTACCCCCAAACCATGCCAAAAAACCATGAATCAGGTATTTAGATTGTGCATTGGAAAATTTATCATGGTCTATTTTGATTTTTAGTAAAAATACAGAGAAGTATATCAGACATTTGAGAGTGGTACTTGACATACTTAGAATAGAGAGGTTGTTTACCAAGTCCAACCCTAAAAAGGGTGAGTTTTGTGAGGATAAGTTGGTATCCTTGGGTAGTGTTATTTCAATTAGTGGATTGAGCATGGATCCATAAAAAGTTAAGTCTATTCTTGAGTGGCCTACTCAAAGTATCTCAGAAGTGAAGAGATTCCATGGGTTGGTGAACTTTTATAAGAGAATCATTAGAAATTTTGGTGGTGTAAGTGCACCCTTGACTGATTGCATAAGAGGGAAAGTATTTACTTGGACAAAGGCAGCTGCTGTGAGTTTTGAATAACTTGAAAGTAGGGTTATGGAAGCGCCAACTCTTACAATGCTAGACTTTGAGAAACTCTTTATAGTTGAGTGTGATGCTTTATGGGTAGCTATTGGAGGAGTATTACACCAAGACAGTAAACCTGTGGCCTTTTTCAGTGAGAAATTAAACAAAGATAAAAATAAGTATACCATTTATAATAGGAAATTCTCTGCATTGTTACAAGCCTTAAAATATTGGAGGCATTATCTGCTACATAAGGAATTCTTTTTTATGATGGATAATCAAGCCTTGAACTACATAAATTTCCAAAGTAAGCTGTCCCACAAACGTGCCAAATGGGCTTCATTTTTGCAAGCATACACATTTGTTTTGCAGCATGGAAGTGGTAAAATCATTGTAGTGGCTGATGCTTAGTAGAAAGTGTGTCTGCTGGTTGTAATGAGTGATGAACTGGTTGGCTTTGAAGCAATGAAGAGTGAATATGCCAATGATTAATATTTTGGTAGCATTGATGCAATTCCAAGTATACAATACCATGTTGGATTGTATTCATTTGAAGACTTTTTATTAATAGATGGATTTTTATTTAAGGGTTCTCAGCTTTGTATTCCCCTTGGATCAAGGCAATAAAATCTTGTGGGATAGATGCACTTGAATGGTTTAGGAGGTCACTTTGGAAGGGATAAGACTTTTGGATTAGTGAATGAAAAGTTCTTTTGTCCTAATATGAGAAGAGACATGAAAAGGCTTGTTACTGTTTTTAGGGTGTTCCAAATGGAAAAGGGGGGCAGTAGAATACATGCATCTGTATGCCTTGACCTGTGCCAAAGGAACCATGGACTAATATTTCCATGGATTTTGTCTTGAGACTGCCACAAAACCAAAGAGGCCATGATTCCTTGTTTGTAGTGGTGCACTACTTTTCTAAAATGGCCCATTTCATACCCTCTAAAAGGACAAATGATGCAAGTCAAGTGGCACATTTGTTCTTTATGGAAGTAGTACGGTTACATGATATTGCAAAAACCATAACTAGTGACAGGTACACCAAATTATTAAGCCACTTTTGGAGAGTCTCATGGAAAAAGTTGGACAGCAGTTCGCAATTCAGTTCAGCATAACTTCCCCAAATTGATGGTCAAACTGAGGTGATGAATAGGAGCTTGGGAAATCTATTAAGGTGCTTGGTGTGTGGCAGTCACAATGGGATCTGGTGATACCCCAAGCTGAATTTGTCCATAATTCTAGCATAAATAGGTCTACAGGTAAGTCTGCATTTCAAATTGTGTATCGTGCCAATCCTAAAGGAATTTTGGACTTTAGCTGAATTGCCTATAAACCCATATATCAGCCAAGATTCTACAGATTTTGCAAAGAATATTTGTGAGATACATCAACAAGTTAAACATAAATTGCAGTCAATGAAATGAATAATATAATAAAAATGTTGATTTGCATAGGAGAAACAAGATATTTTAGGAGGGATAAATGGTCATGGTACATTTGTGCAAGGAGAAGTATCCCCACGGTAACTACAAGAAGTTACAACCCAAGAAAATTGGGCCCTGCAAAATTCTGAAGAAAATAATTGAGAATCCTTATTTGATTGAGCTGTCTGAGGACTTAGACATCAGTCATGTTTTTAATGCTGCTGACCTTCATTCACACTCAGCTGGGATGAATGATGACTGGATGAATGAGCAGAATGAGAAGGAAAACAACAACTATACCAAACACTTGCCAAAGAAGAAAAGGGGACAAGTTGAATGAGTGTTAGATACCATATTGGCTGCCACATAGTCCAAGTCATAGAAACTGTATCTTGTTAAGTGGGAAGGCCTGCTGAATTCCTACAGCACTTGGACCACAGAGGTTAACTTGCTCAAGTACAGCTGAGCAACTGCACCCTATGACGTTGAACCAAGAGGTTCAAAATTTCTAAAAGAATAGGAGGAGGACGCAGATCATCTTTAATGGACTTCTTCCACATTTCAGTAGTTTGTTTTTTTTCTGCTTGGTATTTTTAGGGGTCTTTCTTCCTAAAAATAGGCCTATATTCAATTTCCCTATTTGGGGTCATGGAAAAGAGGGAAGTTAAAAGTCTTAGGAGGAGGTGAGAAAAAAAAGAACTATGGGTAGCGTAGCAGCAGAGTTGTAACTAGGTGCAGATTCTGGTAATCTTTTATTGGTTTTTATTGCTTTTCCTGTATGTAATCCAAGTGTGGATTGAATAAGGAAGACTATTATTAATCTTCTGTCAATTCAGTAATCTTGATGTCTCTGATATATATTCAGTGTGTACTATGTTTGCATCGTCCAGCTTCTCTGTTTTAGTGCCAATACATTTGCAGGTTTAAAGATTTATTCAAGGTGTTGCTCAGCATATCTGGGAAAAGATTATATGCATACATGTGGACAATTTTGAGGAATAATTTGTCGCAGATTGGAGGTTTTATGCATCACTATCTGAACTGTCATCTGGTTACGAGGACCTATGTTGAAGAATCAACTAACATCATCGAATCTATCTATTTATCTAATTACTATAAATATGTATCAAAATAGAGAAATAGGGTTTAGGCTTATGATGCTATTGTATGATGGTTTAGTTGAAGGCCCTTCTAGGGTTTCGGTGAGATGATTAAGAGATTGTTGTAAGATGTATGATGGTGATCTTTCTATGATACTAATGCTATTGGCTGCTAGTTTGGTTCCCCCTTTCAATCATTGTGCATGGTGATGTGATAAATGTGTTCTCTTTCTTCCTTGTAATGTGAATGTATGGAAGATGTGTAAGTGAGAGCAGAACCAAATAAAAATAGCTCAATGTCACTTACTGAAGACATTTGGAATGGAATGGTAGTGGACTGAATCTTCTCCAAATCAAAATGGCGAACTGCTCCAAATCGACGAAATGGCGGACTGCTCCAAATTGAAACGGCGGACTGCTCCTTCTACCTACTTTGCTTCTTAAACCCATACCCAAGCTCTAGCCACCTCTATCCTACCTGCTGAAGATGAGGAAAAACCTGCCCTAAAAAGGTATCCTCAATTTAGGGATAAACAATTTACCCTCGCCCGGCTCAGTCAAATGATCAGTCCTCAAAATAGAACAGGAACTGGACACACTGAGCCTCCCCCCCCCCTCGGGGATTGCTCAACGACTCCACAGAACGGTCAACGTATGGAACAATAGGGAAAGGAACTTGGGATAGAAATATGATTGCTGGAGATTTATCGAACTAAGGGGAAAATGGATCTATACAGTAATCTAAATCGGAACAGGAAATAGACAAATCAACCATAGGATCATCAATGGACTTAGAATCTGGGACGGTAAGGAAATTAGACGGTCGAAGTCCTCAGAACTATAAAAGCCATCGGAATCAAGCACTGAAAGGAAATAGAAATTGGAACCCTGACCATATATAGGACCACCAGGGGGGAATTGTATTGCAAAGTTTGGTGTGTTGTTTAGGTGGTTTTTAATTGTTTATGAGCATAATTTTTCTATTTTAACCACGAAAAAATGTCCTTTATATCATCAAATATAAAAAGTATCCATGGTACATTCAATTTTTCAACTTTTCAAACCAAGGAGAATGACAAGAATTAGATTTATAATTGAGTTGTGGATGTTGATACTTTTGTTGGGATAGATTTTACATGGGTTGAAGATGGGTATTGTGGTAGTTTTCTCTTTAGTGTATTTAAATATTTAGTTATAAAGGTACTAAAAAGGATTTGTAACATGGTCTTTGGTGGGTATATTGTCATATTTAATATTAAACCCCCATTATTTATAAGATTAAGTATTATGATTTATTAATAGAAAGTGGAGGGACATTCATGTTCAAGGATCCATGGTGAAACAACCTTGACTAGGTTATGTCCTACAATTTTCGGAACATCGAGTATGTGTTAAAGAAAAACTTCCTCAGAGGTCATGATTTGTACAGAAA
>LPNX010209104.1:0-30673 GCA_001517045.1 Pseudotsuga menziesii | reverse complement strand
AGGTTTGCCCATGTCCACTATACCTTGGCTCATCAGGAAATACATTGCCTATATGCCCAGCTGATTACTTTGCCATTTTATGATTTTGAGTTGCATACGCGACTATCTCTATTGACATGTCACGTATCATGCGTGGGTCTCATGTTTAGCAGGTCGCGCATACTTGTATGCGCGGGTTGCCCTTGTACAGAGTCGCGTATCATACGCGGGTTGCCTTACTACAGACCCGCATATTCCTTCCTCAAAATTAATATTTAAAAACACGAGTTAATGGGAGATTTGTTTACTCATTTATCTTAATCCCATTAACTGCTATAACCTCCCTAACCTTCGAGAACTGCCTCATTTCCTTTAGATAAATAGAGGCCTTGGGGAGGGTGTTTGATAGTCATACTTGGAGAGCAAAGTTATGCTGGTGGATTGTCTACAGAATCTTTGGAGCAAAGAAACTCAGAGTCCTTTGGTGACAGAGGAGTCCCTTGTTCAGACATTGGGTTGTAACCTAAACTCCCTCTATTATTGTTAATAAAGCAGAGAACTTCTCCCATATTGTGTTTCATGTGTTGTAGATTGGTAAATGTGTACATTTCATTATAATATATGATTTGCCTAACCTGCATCTTTATATATGAATCATACTGTATTTGGAAGAATCTTTGTTAACAGGTGAAGGAGGAACTATCTTGGAGACTTGGGAAGAAGAACAAAGGAGGAAGAAGATAGCTTGGATCAACCTTCGTTTAATACAAGTAAGTCCTGCTACTTTCCTATTTCCTGTTTTGTACTTTCATAAGTCGAATTGTCTGCAAGTGATTAGAGTATGTTGGTAACCCCCAGACCTAGGTTATTAGGTGAATTATCCATTACAACAATATTACCGCATGATATTACTTCATATTACTTTAAGGCTTAAGCATATTTATTTGACTGTATGATGTGTAGTCTGTATAGATCCGAGCAAACCCTCTTCCTAGCGTTGGAGTATCGATCGCCGGCCAAGGGGAATTCCGATGCCCTCCCCTACCGTAGTATACAAGGCGTCGACCGCTCTTGCTGACTACTCTTCGCAATTATTTAGAGATCGATCGCTTAAAGAAAGAAATCTGAATAATTCAAAATGCGATGTGTAAGGCACACCTGTGTCATTCTCCCTCCCCCATGTTTTACCAGATACTTTTATTCGTACAGTTACTTTATGCTTCGATCATGCCTATATGTGCCAGATTTGTTAAACTATATGGAATTTTGAAAACAGCATCAGAAAAAGCAAGCACGTCGGATGTCTTGAACCCACAACCAGTCTCGAACACACAACCTAACGGATGATCCACAAGGGTAGAACCCATTTTTATGAAGTACAAGTAAGGAGGAGCGTATTTGATGCGATTTGGGTTGTTGATATAGAGTTACTTTACCTTTTATAATCAATATCAATTACTTTTAACTTTATAGGTAATAACAAGCCATATAAATTTTATATATAAGTAATGGCAAGCCATATAAATACTTTGAAATATAGTATAAATAGGAACTTTATAATTATGAATTACATTAGTTAAAACTTAATATTTATAAACATCATCCATCAATTATTTATTTTATAAGTATTATATATTTAAATTATATAATTAATATATATATATATATATATATATATTTGATTTAAGTTATATTTTTAAAATTTTATAAAAATATTTTTATATTATTTGTACTTCTCATCTCTTAGTCATATCCATATCATGGCTTTTCAAAAACTTGAAGGATCCGTATCTGAATCGAAATCTATATCCAGATCTGGATCCTGGTAACTTAGACTATATGCATCTAGAATGATCACACCTGCCACAAATCAATCACTCCTAAAAGGTGGTGACTACATTGTTCAATTTTCTGCAGTCCTGAATTTTCATGAACGTACAAGGGTTTAATATTCTCAGTAGTTTCCATATCTACTAATGGATTTGGATATCCATTTAGCCCTATTTTCAACCTACAGGGTTGCATGTTAGAACACTCCTCCAGTTTGGTCAGATCTACAAGAGTGACTCAAAAAGTACTCAACGAGCAGTTTGCAGATTTCATGGACATGCATGGTTTTTATCCAGCCTCTAAATGCACAACGACTTAGACTTTTTGGGCACCCATTTGGCTCTTCTATCCAACCATACCCTCAGATTTCCCAACGGCCTCCTCTTTCAATGATTTTCAGCTAACAAGGGGGTTTACATGCATATTATCACACACTTGATAATTATGGATCAATGACTACTTATGTTTAAGTTGTCAACATTTTTTACAAAATATTTGTTATAAATCTAATCTAAATCCTTAAGTGAGACCTTGCTTTAGAATTCTCTCGAGCAAGGCCTCACCTTTGTTGATGTTTTATGTAGCTTCAGAAGATATTCTTATTGTATTTGATTAAGTAAAAACCCTAAAAGAATAATGCCAAAACATACTCTCAAGAAATCAAGTGAAAATACACAAGTCAGCCACACAGAAATCACTGGGTAAAACTGCCCCAATGAAGTCAGCCCTATAGTGAAAAAGTCAGCCAAAAAAGAGTATAAATAAAGAGGGTGCTCTCCTCATTTAGACACACAACGCAAGTTCGCTCAAGCCAATGAGACAAGTGCGCAAGACAAAGAGAGTAGCTGGAGGAAAACTTATCTTGGGGTTATCTTATCTTATTCTTTGCTTCTTGGGTATGTTTTGTGAGTGAGCTTTAGCTCTTCATTGTATTGACATTGTACTTTGTTGACGAATCTATACTAAATAAGTTTTGCTAGGTTTTCTCCCCCAAGAGTGTTTCCCAAGATAAATCTTTGTGTATGCTATGAATGTCTTTCTTTCAGTGGTCCTGATGCATGCAGCTATTTGAAATGAAGTAAATTGAATTAAAGATTGACTAACATAATTGCTTTAAGTAGAAATTTCAACAAGGTATCAGATTCGTGCTTAAAGAAGTCATTGCAACAGCTGCAACTATCAGAAGTTGGGAACTAGGGCTTCCAGTTTTAAGCCTTTCCAACGACAGCCCAAGCTCGATCCTAGCATCATTGAACTCGCCCTAGGAGGGCGCATGTTCCTGTGAAAGCAAAATTCAAATCCATGAATTTTCATTTTTGACCTAGTTACTACTTGATCGAGATAACTAGGGCTTCTAGTTTTTGCCTGTTTTGTCCACAAATCTGGAAGAAAAGAAGGTTTGCTCAACTCGCCTTGGAAGGGCGCATCTTCTCCTTGGATCAGATTTTCCAAATTCAAAAGCTGAAAAATTAGGGTTTTTTGATAAAACCCTAGATTGGACATCAAGCAGATTTTCAAGTGGACATTGGAGTTGACTGTGGCTTGTGGAGATCACCTTGGCATAGCACATTGACTGGTAAGTCCAAATTTCATTTCTAAAAATTCTCATTTCTGTCGTATTGTTAACCTTGGACATAATGACGAAAAACACCAAGCTTGATGAGAAGCTTGAAGTAGTTGATAAATTCCAAGCATGGAAGTATAGAGTGCCTCTCATTCTAGAAGAGAATTATTTGGAAAAATATGTTGAAGAAGACATTGCAGAGCCAGAGGAAGATGAGGCTAAGGCAAAGCACAAGACAAATATGGTTAGGGAAAAGAGAATCATTGCAGATTCTATCAATGACCACTTGATCCCTCATGTCTCATCATTGAAGACCCCAAAGCAGGTGTTTGATGCTTTGTTCAAATTGTTTGAAGGCAAGAATATCAACTGAAAGATGACATTGAGGACACAGCTCAAGAATGTGAAAATACAGAATTCAAAAACCATTCAATCCAACTTCACAAGGGCATCTCAGATTAAAGAACTTGAAGCCATTGATGACAAAGTTGAGGAAGCTGAAATAGTGATGACTACAATGAATGGTCTCCAAAGGTCATGGGATTCATTTATTCATGGAATTTGTTCCAGAAGGAAGCTAACAAAGTTCAGCAGACTATAGAAAGAGTGCACACAAAGAGAAGCTAAAATGGAGGTACAAGAAGAAAAGTTGGGAGATGATGAAAATCAAGAATTAGTAGCACATCCAAGACAAGGAAAAAGCAAGAAAGAACCCCATTCTCACAAGAAGTTTCAGAAGAGACAAAGGGCTCAAAAAGACTACTCAAATTACAAATACTACAACTGCCAAAAGATAAGGCACATTGCAAGAAATTATCCTCAAGTAAAAGATTAGATTAGTAAAGGGAAGAATAAAAGACATCATGCCACAGAAGATGATGAACATGTTCAGAAGAAAGCAAGAGAAGAAGATTCAAGTGAAGAATATGTGTTGATTTCAGCTCTTACAGGGACAGTCACTCATGGAAGTGACACATGGCTTGTTGATAGTGGTGCTTCTAACATGATTCAAAATTTGACTCAAAAGGATTCACCTCATAAGGTGAAGCTCGGTGATGTAGGAGAAGCTTCCGACAAGTTGGATTCCAGAAAACCTATAAAGATGAAAGATGTGTTGTATGTACCTTGTTTGAAGAAGAATCCCCTCTCCATCTCAGCATTAGAGGAACATGGATATAGAGTTGCTTTCGTTAATGGCCAAATTCTCATGTGGCCAAAGGGAAAGACTATTGATAATGTTGGTGTGATTGGTGTTCAAGAGGGAGGCTTGTACAAGCTAAACAGGCACTCACATTCAACATCGGTACATAGCACTGTGAACTCGAGTAAGCTATGGCATAGAAGACTTGCTCACATACATTACAAAGCATTACCAATTGTGAGCAAGATGGTGACAGGTTTGCCAGAGATTCAGCAAACCATGACAGTGTATGAAAAGAATGTGCACAAGGAAAGAAAGTGAAGAGTCTGTTTCCAAGCAGTGACAGCAAAGCAAAAGGAGTCTTGGACATAGTACAATCAAACATGTGTGGATTAATGTTATCAACATCACTTAGCAGATGACTTCAAAACATTCTTGCAAGGAAGCAGAGATCAAGAGGGAGTCAACCAAACAATCAAAGATAAGTGTTTAATGTTTTATGAAAAAAGTGTTATTTATTTAAATTTTTATCTTATGGATAAATAGCATAGAAAAATATGTTGTAGAGATCCTAAAGAGATTTGGGATGTTGAATTGTAAACCCATGCCTACACCGATGGTGACGAATCTAAAGTTATTGAATGATACTTCTTTAGAGACAGTGGATGCCACCATGTATAGACAAATGATTGGTTCGTTGATGTATTTGACGAACAAGAGGCCATATGCTTTGTGGTGAACACATTGAGTCAAATTGTCAATATATGGTTGAGCCGAGACAAGTTCACTTGATTGCGGAAAAGCATGTGTTGAGGTACCTGAAAGGTACAGTGGACTATGGACTCAGATATGTTTTGGATCATCAGATAAGACTACAAGTTTAAAATGCTATGCTAATTCAGATTGGGTCGATAGTGCCGTAGATCGAAAGAGTACATCAGGATGTCACTTCAATCTAGGGTCAGCTATGATTTCGTGGATCAATAGGAAGCAGACTAGTGTGGCATTTAGTACGGTCGAGGCAGAGTATATAGAAGCATGTTTAGCCAGTAGCGAAGCTGTGTGGCTTTGGAAGTTGATTGCAAGGTTGTTTGATCTTGAGTTGGAGGTGACTTGTATCTTTTGTGACAACCAAAGTTGCATAAGGTTGTCCGAGAACCTCGTGTTTCATGACAAGTCCAAGCATATCAAGATCAGGTACCATTATATCCGAGACATGGTGCAGAAGGGAGCTATGAAGCTCCAATATATTGTGACAGACGAGCAGAAAGCCAATGTGTTGACCAAGCCTCTATCCAGAGTAAAGTTTGAGTACTTCAGGGACAAGCTTGGCGTGGTGCAAAACCACTTTCCTACCTGAAAGGAAGTGTTGAGTTACAGATGTGATTCCAAGGGCAGTAGCAAACTGAGTGTGGCAACAACGGATAGTCATTCATGGGCACATTATCGAATGGAGCACAAGCCGACCTAACCTTACACAGGGTCAGGATTCCCAACCTTCGAGGCTAGAAGACCAAGTCATGTGGACCGGTGATGCCTAGATTTCGAGTGGAGGGCCAACCTAAGTGGGTTGGAGGGTTCCTAGCATTGTGTTGGATGGCTATTGTGTGCGCATTAGATCGCCTAACCCTTGTGGTTAAATGCCTACTCATTGTGGACTGGTTGCCTGGTGGTGCCCAACTAGAAGGGCTAGCTTTCAAGCTAGTTATCCAGATTGTGTGAGTTGGATGTTCAATGTGTGTGAGATTTATGCCTAGTTCGATGTGAGCTAGATGAAGTCTCGTAATGACATAAGCTCCAAAAGGCTGTCGAGACCCATATGGTCTGAAAGGACAATGAGCATGTACACACTAGTGAGATGCCACATATGATGTTGAGCCCCTAGATGCATGATGTGGATGATGGCTTGCTCGTATAGAACTTCTAGTGATGGATAGATTCATGAAAGTCAACAAGTAAATGGTCAAAGAATACAGTCGTACAGAACCAGTGTTGCAGATCGTGCCAGAAGAATACCTTCCTTGCTAAGAGGGACTGTTGATGTTTTATGTAGCTTCAGAGGATATTCTTATTGTATTTGATCAAGTAAAAACCCAAAAAGAATAATGCTAAAACATACTCTCAAAAAATCAAGTGAAAATAGACAAGTCGGCCCCACAGAAATCACTGGGTAAAACTACGCCAGTCACTAGGTAAAACTGCACCAACACTGGGTAAAACTGCCCCAGTCACTAGGTAAAACCACCCCAACACTAGGTAAAACTGCCCTAGTGAAGTCAGCCCTATAGTGAAAAAGTCAGCAAGAAAAGAGCATAAATAACACACAACAACACAAGTTAATTTCACAACACAACACTTTAACTAGTGCCTAATTTCAACACTTTATCTAGGTTGTCTTTAGTTAGTCTTAGAAAAAGCTTAGCTAAGGTCTTTCCCTTGGTTAGTCTAGGTTTGTTTACTATTTGACCTAGGCAACCTAAGAGAGGACTTCCTTCCAGTAGTGACATGTTAGGAATGAGGTACATAGTTGTGTCGATTTAGTAGTCGATTACCTTGCCAATACTTTGGTTGCTAGGTTGTGTATAAATAGGACGATTTAATACTTTTACCACCATGAGTGTGTTCGGTTTCTTTTCCCAAGGTAATCCAGTGTAATACATAGGTAATATGGCTTCAAAACCAAAAATGACAGTCTAGACGCAAAGATCTCGAAAAAATAAGTAGTTTAAAAAATGGCAACGAAAATGGACTCCAGAAGTCAAAGTTAATAATCCAAAATTGTTGAAATTTCTACTTAAAGTAGTTATGTTAGTCAATCTTCAATTCAGTTTACTTCATATCAAAATAACTGCATGCATAAGGATCACTGAAAGAAAGACATTCACTGCATACACAAAGCTCTATCCTGGGAAACCCTCTTGGGGGAGAAAACCCAACAGAACTTCTTCAGTATAGATTCGTCAACAAAGTACAATGTCAATACAACGAAGAGCTAAAGCTCTCTCACAGAAAATACCCAAGAAGCAAAGATTAGATAAGACAACCCCAAGATAAGTCTTCCTCCAACTACTATCTCTCTCTTGTACACTTGTCTCGGTGGCTTGAGTGAACTTGTGTTGACCCTAATTTCACTTTCACTTTAACTAGTGTTTCACTAAAGTTAATTTAGATCACTTTAATTTATTTTCCAAAGTAAACTTAGGAAAAGTAAATTAAATACAATTGGCTTCCTAATTTAAGTCTTCTGCATGCAAGAACACATGCATGCAGGAAGACCTTCCTTGTTGTCACTTTCTAACACTCCCTCTCAACGAGGAAGGGATTTTGTAGCAACCCCAACTTATCCCTGAACTTCACAAAACTATGTCTGCAAAGTGCCTTGGTGAAAATGTCCGCCACCTGCTCATCTGTCTGTATGTACTCCAACCGAATGCTTCCTCTCTGAACACAATCTCTCAAGAAGTGGTACCTGATGTCTATGTGTTTCCTCCGGTCATGCAACACTGGATTTTCAGATAGCCTGATGCCACTCTAATTGTCACAGTGAACTACTGTAGCCTCTAGCTCACAAACAACCCTAAAAGTAACTTCCTCAGCCACATACCCTCACTAGCAGCCAAACTGGCTACCATGTACTCAACCTCTGCCAAGCTCAATGCAACTGACTTCTGCTTCCTGTTGAACCAAGAGACAACTCCTGACCCAATGCGGAAAAACAACAACCTGAAATACTCTTCTTGTCTTCTACACCTCCTGCTCAGACAGCATCTGTGAAGCCTGCTAACTGTACACTCCCCTTGCGCTCATAAACCAATCCATACTCCATTGTACCTCTAATGTAGCGAAGTATGTGCTTCGCAGCCATCCAATGCACTCTTCAAGGGTCCACCATGAACTGGCTCAAAAAGTTGACTGCAAAGTTGATGTCTGGTCGTGTGTTGACCAGATACATAAGCGATCTAATAAGCTGACGATACAAGGTAGGATCAAATCCGTCTGACCCTAATGCATTAATCTTCCTCCAGTTGGAAACTAGAGGTACGACCATAGCCTTGCAGTCCTCCATCCTGAATCTCTTCAAGATCTCTACTGCATACTTCCCCTGTCCAATGAAGAAGCATCCATCTCTCTGCCAAACCTCTAAGCCCAAAAAGTAATGCATCAGACCAAGTTCTTTCATCTCAAACTCCACTGCAAGGTTGGACTTGCAGTCACCAATCATCCTCTCATCTCCTGTAAGAAAGAGATCATCTACATATAAGACCAGTCTGAGAGGCACCTCACTTGTCAAGAAGTACAGGTTGTGGTCAGCCTTACTCCGCTGAAATCCCATCTCCCGTAGATAGTAGTATATCCTCGAGTACCATGCTCGAGGTGCCTGCTTGAGCCCATAAAGAGCTCTATGCAACCTGCATACATGTGTCTCCCTATTCTCCACATCAAACCCCTTTGGGTGCTCACTATATACCTCCTCCTTTATCACTCCGTTGAGGAAGGTGGTCTTGACGTCCATCTGATGGACTCGCCAACCCATCTCTGCTTCTGAAGAGATAATGGTTTGAATGGAAGAGTACCTGGCAACAGGGGCGAAGGTCTCATCATAGTCAATGCCTTCCTTCTGTGAAAACCCCTTAGCCACGAAGCGCGCTTTGTACTTCTCCACGCTTCCGCCTGTTGCATGCTTTACCTTGTAGATCCATCTGAATCCCACCAACCTTTTACCTTCAGGCCTCGGCACAACCTCCCATACCTGGTTTTTCATGATGGAGTCATACTACTCAACCATAGCCTCCTACCACACATCATGTTGTGCAGCCTTCTCAAAGCTGGAAGGTTCAGAGTTAATCAACTCTGTCATCAGTGCCATATAACTGAGTCTCGTTGGTGGTTTGCTCTTCCTCATGGAGCTCTGTGGAGGATCCACCTGCTTGGAATCCTAAACTGTGGACCTGAACCACTTAGGCCTTGGCCTAGTGTCTACCAGCTGCAGCTGTTGGATATTTGTCTCCTGCTGCAGCTCATCCTCCAAGTCAATGACTGAAGGGTCCTGTCCACCTGACTCCCTTTAACTACCAGAACCTGTGCCCTGTGTCTGTACCTATACCTGTAGCTTTGGCTCCTCCAACTTGACCCCCATGTCCTGTGATGGCCGCTGCTCTACTGGTAAAGTCCATAGATCTCTGTAAGGCCATTCCCTCATCGAACTGGACATCCCTTCTCACAATGATCCTCTTGCGAGCAGGAATGTAAACTCTATGAGTCTATATCCCTTTGAAGTCTCGCTATATCCAAAAAGTAACCCCTTCTCTCCAGAAGGGTCCAGCTTCTTCCTAGTGTCGGCATGAACATGACAATACCAAAACACTGCCAAATATTTGAATGTGACTCACATCTGGTCGAGTGCCTGTGAAGACCTCCTTGGGTGTCTTCCTTCCCAAAGCTGTGTGGGGACACCTGTTCTGAATGTAAACTGCAGTCTTGTATGCATTGACCCAAAGAAATAGTGGTAATCCCTGATCAAATAGCATGGCCTTGGCTGCTGCTACCATAGTCTTGTTCCTCCACTCTGTTACTCCATTATGTTATGGCGTATGAGGCGCGGTGTGCTCCTTCTTGATCCCCTCTGCCGAAAAATACTCCAGGAACTCATTGGAGGTGTACTCACCCCCGTTGTCTATCCTCAACACCCGAATCTTCTTCACTGTTTGGTTTTCCACAAGAGTCTTGAACTACTGAAACCTCTCAAAGACCTCTCACTTGGCCTTCAGGAAGTAGATCCAGGTTTTCCTGGAATAGTCATCAATGAAGGTTACGCAGTAACTGTAACCACTGAAAGAATGGACACTCATAGGTCCACATACATTCGAATGCGCCAAGTCCAAGGGCTCCTTAGACTTGTGCTCACTTTCTGGGAAAGGCTTCCTGATTTTCTTCCCCAAAGCACAACCCTTGCAGTGGTTATTCTTCTCCTCCTGTACTTGAGGAACTCCAAATGGCATCCCATCTCAAGTGCCTCGATGTTCCATGGTGTAAGTGTGTCGTCCTCCTATGCCACAACTCACCCTGACTGCTATTGCTGCTGACTAGAGCCTTTGCAAGCTCAAAGTGGAGCCTATACACTTTCCCTCTCTTGATGCCAATCCCCCGATCCAAGCTCCTATCTGACCCCTTGGGCCAGATATACACTCTATGGTCTCGGAACTTCACATGATATCCCTTGTCCTCCAGAGTGGCGACTCATATGAGGTTCTTGGTCAATCCTGGAACATATAACACATCAACAAAACTGAGGGGTTTTCCAGACTCCCTCTGAAATGAAATAGTGCCAACTCCCTGCGCCTGTTATCGCACATCATCACCCAGCTCAACATGTATCCCTGTTCCACCCTCCTGCAAGTTCTTGAAGAATCTCTTATGTCCAATCATGTTACTAGATGCTCCATTGTCGATGTACCATATACTGCTCCTTGTGGTGCTTTCCATACAAGCTATCAAGCAAAACTCCTCATCGAAGTTCTTGTTGAACTCCTCCACCTCTGCAGATCCAACCATCTGAGTGTTACTCTTCTTCTTCCTGTTTGGGCACTGGGAGGCAAAGTGTCCCTGCTTGTGGCAGATAAAACACTTGACCTTTAACATGTCAAGGTTCTTCTTACCACCCTTCTTCCTCTTTGCCTTACCCTTGCTCTTCCCTGTCAGGGCTAGAGCCTCCTCATCCACAATCTGTGGGGCACTACTGGATGAGCCTGATCCTTGACCCATGCAGGTCTCCTTCTGCACAAAGTCATCCCATAGTCTTTGTCAATCAGGGAGCTTCTCCCTAGCCACAACACCTTTGACAAAGGTGTCTCATGGATTAGAGAATCCATTGAGGGCTATCCAAAGTAGCTCCTCATCCTCAGTCTTAGAGCCAATAGCTCCTAGCTCATCCCTGATCTGTGTGAGCCTTGTGAGATAAGGCACCACTCCTTCTCCCTTGGCCATCTTGGTGCTGCGCATGCTCTCTTGTAGCACCATCTTCCGGTTTTCATTCTTGCTCTAGTACAGACTTTCCAAGTTCGTCCACATCTCTGATGCAGTCTTCTTCCCAGAAAGGTGAGGAACTATGTTGTCCTTCACCCCATCTAAGATGATCAACATGGCTCTGGAATCAATCTTCTTCTAAGCTATCAAATCTATCGGATATGTGGGTGCAACCTTCGTGGAGTCAATGTGCTCCTATGCATCACTAACTCTATCACAGGGCTCGCCAAACCTGAACCTCCAAGTTCGGAATTCGACGAACCTAAGAAAATTTCAAAAATTCGTTCAGGTTCGGCTAACCTGATAGCCGAACCTCATGTCGAACCTGAAAGGCGAATGGTTCGACTATTAGGTTCGTCGAACCAGATAAAATTGAACCCCAAGCATGAATTCGACGCGGATTTTTATCTTTCGAGCAGGGTTTTCTTCATGTTTTCGTGAATAAGGGTTATTTTCACCCGCGAATAGACAGTGCGACTATCAACGAGTGTGCACTGTGGTTTACTACCATGAATCCTCCCGATTTGCAACTTGCACCTTTGCAAGAAACCTATGAGCCATTAATGCAAAAACTAGGAGTGGTGAGTCTGGTGACTGAGCTGGAGCCGCCGAAACAAACATTGAGTTGTTGCAGCCTGCGTGCTAGCTGCGGCCCCCTGCCCCGGCACACTCCATCGTTACAACCTACATTCTGTGTGCTAGCCACAGCCCAAATTCAAGGCGTCAATGTTCATTGGAGGAGTTACTCTTTGATCTTTAAACATTCTTGTTTATTTTTTAATGTTTTGTGTTATAATTCATAATATACTGATATACTGTAATACTAATTTCTAAATAATATATATATAATTCATTGGAGGGATTACTCTTAATTTTTTGTTTTATAATTCATTTTATATATATATATATATATATATTGAAAAATATACATATACGAACCTATGTCAAACGCCATCCGAACCTCATCCGAAAATTCGAACCCGAATCGAACCTGAAGGTCGCCGAACCCAAACCTTATGACATAGATCACTTACATCCAGGATCCTTGTGATCCTTTCTTTCCATGAAGGAAAGTTCTGAGCGCCCTGGAGTCTATCCTCAACTCCCACCAGACCAGATACCACACAGCGGATCACGGCGTTCTTCGACGTGCTACCACCTTCCAAGGGCACCAAGAGATCTACTGACCTCGATATAGATCCAGCTCCCATATAAATAAAGGTTGATGGTTCTCGACCAACGAGATTTAAGCAACAGCTCTGTACCAGACCTCCCTCCAAGAGGCGCTCAGGACCTTCCTGACCTCACTGACATCACTCCAGAGGACGCCTCGCACCTACCAGCTCCTATTCGGGGCAGCAGACACTATTGCACTTCCCTCAGTGTTTCTCGTTCAGCCTTGAATGTTAGGAGTACTAGACCTTCATCGGTCGTTTTGGCTCCCGGATCTTGTCCACCTGAGCTCCTTCACCCCTGTGTAGGGTTATGGTGTTGGAACTGGGGCGAGAGCTCTCCCATGCTACAGCCCAGCTCGCCTTGTACACTTTTACTTCTATCTATTTCACTGCTTGTATTGTATTTCCTTTAAGGGAGATCGTTTGATCCTCCCACATGCACAAAATATCATTGTAACCAACAGTCCCGTGGACCTAGTCATTCGTGGACATTAATAAAATTATCTTATCTTATCTCAACTGCACGGCCATACTGAAGTGTCCCTGTCAAACCCTAGATCTACAATCTAGGTTTGTGTTTTCAATAGATCTGCCCTTAATCTATCACTGTTGCTACAAATCTCTCAGCTTTAGCTCACCAGAGCTCTGCTACCATGTAAATTTTCCTTTAACATTCAAATTAGGGCTAAACAATATATTCAAATCGTTACTAATAACCACACAAGGATATATTTTACATGTCGCAAAATATAAAGTACTGAGAAATATTTCACAACATCACATCACAATATAGACACTATTATTTTGGATATGGAAACCCCCAGAAAAACCCAAGATGGGAAAATCAGTGCAGCAATCAGATATGGATTTTATTATTGAGAAAATATGGAACTTTTACAATCAACTAGAAATCACCCAAACTTGGCAAAATAGCACCCAACATAATCAATGGACAACCCCAACAAACCCAGCACACCCTCTACATGATTGCAAGGCCAGCTATATGGACTCCCACACGTGGTTGTACGGATCTGTACCGTTGTACGGTTGTTGTACGAAATTCGTACGACCTGTACGAAATTCCGTATTGTATGTACAGCCTCCTCTGCAGCTGCTCCCTGAGCGATTTGTACAGCCCTCGTCCCGCCTAGAAGCTCAGTGACCCTAACGATTAGCTCCTCCGTCTTCTTTGCAAAACCCTTCGTCTTAACTTTCTCTCTCTCTCTCTGTATCATGTCTGTGTCAGAATACAACAACTGTATCCTCTCCACCAATTGACCTTTCTTTTATAACTTTATGCTAAGCGAAAACCCTAATCTCACTTTCACTTTATAAAAAGTGTTTCATAAAGTCAATTAATAATTAGATCACTTTAATTTATTTTCCAAAGCAAACTTAGAAAAAGTAAATTAAATACAATTGGCTTCCTGATTTAAGTATTTCGCATGCAAGGACACATGCATACAGGAAGACCTTCCTTGTTGTGACTTTCTAACAATTTCAAGTGCATATTTGGAAGATATGAGAGAACACTTCCACTGCCTGACTGTCTTCCCCCCGTCCCCCGCCCTCCAAGGACAGAGATTTGCCATTTCTAATTGGCATCATATATTAGTTTCTAATAATTGCTTGGTTCATCGCACCTACTTTATAAACTTATCTCTTGCTAATAGACCAATCATCTACATCATTCACAGAGATTATATGTAAATAGCTAATTTAGGGAGAAATGCAAATGATAATTTATGTCAAAATCACACACATACAATTGCAGACCCTTAATATTTTGGCAGAAAACAGAAACTCATGATTTTAATGATATTACTTAAGGTATGAGAGTTATTACCTTAATACAAAGCACAGCAACAATGAGCAAGACGTACGTTGCATAATTCCTAACAACTAATATTTAACATGTGACTAATTAATCAAGTCATCACAGCTTATGTTTATCACAACTCTTACATCATGACATAATTTTAACATTAGGTGACTTCATAATCATAACTGAAATTCCTTAAACTAGATTATGGTACAATGTATAATCATTATAACATATCTATTCTAACACTTTCAACATCTAAAGGAGTGAGTAACCTTTCCAATACTATTTAAAGTATCTAAACTTTTACCTTTCTTTATAGTTTTTACATTAATAAAATGGTATGTAGCTTCAGTAAGTTGGGCGAAAAGACAATCCACAGTGTGTGTGTAAGAGAAAGAGAGAGAGAGAGAGACCTGTTTGTTGGAGAAAATACATTTTCACATGATAGCATTGCTGCAATCGTCAAGGTTTGAGATAAGCAGCCCATATCATTTGCTGCTATCAGAGCCCTTGCAAGCGAAGGTTCCAATGGGAGCTCTGTTGAATGATGAGTTCAAATATAAATATCCATTAGACAAAAGAGATCAGTTCTAAAATTTCTTTTACTGTTGCCAATATATAGGATGTTGCATCAGCAATGATTGAATTAGGCATAACATTTATCCATGTGACAAACTACAACCAACAAAACACAACCTAAGGAAATTTATAGCTTGTAGAAGCAAAGGCTTATCTTAATAGCAACAAGGTTAGAGATTTTCATCACCCAAAGTACCCTGAATGAGTTAGATTGACATGTCTGATACTCATAATGCTACCCATACAATAAGAATTCTCTACATTACATAACCGACTAATACTGCAGTCCAACTTCTCTATTGAGCAACCAAAAGAAAAGTTTTAGGCTGATTAAAAATTCAATATTTACTAAAAGGTAAAAGTGAGACAAATTGACCAAGGTAAACCTAATCTTCCCGACAAACAAGATTCCAAACTAGAAAAAAAAAAAAGCTTTTTGATTCACCTAGTAGTAGTAAGTTTTCTGGACCAAGTTGATTTGTTTATAGTTATTAACCGGGCCAATCTGTCTCTCCAGGCAGCGCCTTGCATTAGCGATTCAGAGAAAGAAACAGGTATGGTGATTAATCCATTTGAGCTGATTATATTAGAATATCAACACAAACATAATAAGGCCAAATTAATTCCACTGAAAAATGCAGGGAATTGTACAGATAATAACTGTAACAATCAGTAGCAAATAAAACTTCAAAGTTGAGTTCTATTCTTAGTACTGTAATAACTCTTTATGTTATCTTGTATAAACAACATATTTAGAAAAGATTTGACTTATCAATAAACAAGAAATAGACATGAAGGATGGGATGACATAAATGTGAAGTGTCGCCGATGCATTTTAAATCTAATGCCCATATCTTTTGAAGCGGTGAGTTGTAGCCTGTTGCTGCCCAAAGTTTCACTGAGTAAGAAAGCCTTGAAATAGGAGTGCAATCTCAGGGGAACTCAAGAAGCCTTCCCACTCTCACCATAGCAGCACTTTCTTTCACATTAGGTTGGCTCCTCTGGCATAAGGGGGGTATCCCTAAGTAAAGCATATGATAAACTTTATAAAGTAGACGAATGGTGGGTTGTGAATCCAGTGCCAATCTAGAGGATGAGTGGATTCAAACTTCAAAGTAAACAAGTAAGAGAGTTTGAAAAGTGTCGATAGATAAGATAAGATAAATTTATTTATGTCCACTAATAACCACAAAGTAGGTCAACGGGACTGTCGGTTACAATGATGTCCGTGCATGTGGGAGGACCAAATGATCTCCCTTAAAAAGAAATACAATATAAGAAGTAAGATAGAAAAGAAGTAAAAGTGTACAAAGCGAGCTAGACTGAAGCATGGGAGAGCTCTCGCCCCGGTCTCAACACTGCAACGCTGCACGAGGGCGAAGAAGCTCAGGTGGACAGGATCCGAGAGCCAAAACGACCGAGGAAGGTCTAGTACTCCTAACATCCGAGGCTGAAAGAAGAAAACTGAGGGACGTGCAATAGTGTCTGCTGGCCCGAATAGGAGCTGGTGGGAGCGAGGCGTTCTCTGGGGTGATGTCGGTGAGGTCGGATGGAGGGTCTTGTGCGCCTCTCGGAGGAAGGTCTAGTACAAAGCTGCCGTTGAGATCTCATGGGTCGAGATCCATCAATCTTTACTGATCTGGGAACTGGATCGGTATCTAAGTCGGTGGATCTCTTGGTGCCCGTGGAAGGTGGTAGCACGCTGACGTGATCCTCTGTGTGGTATCTGGTCTAGTGGGGGGCTGGAGGACCTGTGCTCGAAGCCTGAGAGCCTCCTAAATATAAAGTGCTAAACATCTCTTATCAGTGTATCTGCAGAAGGCAGCTAGAGTTTGAGGCCTCCTAAACAAGCAGTGGAAGCGTCCTCTAATCTCGTAGTATATAGGACATATGAAGATAAAGTGTGGCTCGGTTTCCACTTCATGTAGATGACATAGCTGGCAGATCCAATCTGATCTAGAGAGAGGTGTAGTTAGGCTGAATCTTTTGGTATGCGAAAAGGGGCCTTCCAAAGGTACAACGCTTCAACTATTACAAGTCAACCACAACAACATGCAAGCATTGAACAATACAAAATAGCAAAACCATTTTAGAGAAATGGCATATAGCAAATCAAATAGTGAAAATGATAAACAATAAGTCATAACATGGATCACCTCAACCTCAGTTCTTCTGCAATGACAAATATTCCCTCTAATACGGGGGTCATTACAGCATATTTGCAGGACTAGCTTCTGCAGTCAAATATATCCATGCAAAATACAAAATAAGATGATGAACCTCACCTAAAAGCTCTTTAACTGGAAGGAGAACTCCCTATCAATCCAACCATGAAAAATAGTGGAGAAAGCTAGTCTTTATAAGTTTATATCGACTTTTAGCTTAACCCATTTGCAATAAAATAATAATTTGTGGTTTCAAGATCCACAAACTCCTCCAAGAATAAATAATAAAATACTAACTTCTAGATTCATCCTTTTCTCCAAGGAATATAATAGAATGCTAAAACAACTCAACAAATATCCATAAAGAAAGGGGCTTTCCTCAATCTTGGGTTCTCTAATTAACATATCTTGTCTGGTTTTATCTAATGACTTTGAGTGACATGCTAGTTGCCATACAATACTTCTTCAATGGAGCGCTCCCACAAAGTGTGCGAACAAATCCCTAATATAGTGGATCTGATGGACACATGCTACCAAACGGTGGATCTCTTCGAACAACGTACAAGATCAGCTAATGGATCTTAGAACAACATCCTCAAGACTAGGGCGCCCTCAAAACGGGGCATCTACTCTCCTTGAAATTGTGTATGATGCCAAGTGTCTTCATTTTCCAGACAAGGCATCCTCCAAGAATGCTAAAAAAACTCCTCAAGAGAAGCACATTCCTCAAATACTGCTTACTAATCCCTCTAGATGGAATGTTTCCCTCCTTGGTATATGTGCCATTCCTTGGATGATGGATGAACTACTCCAACAAATAATACAAGAAACACCAACAATAATCCCCCTTAGCAAAAGCGTTCCTCTATAAATAATCAAGGATACACATAGTACCAACTCCCTTAAAATATCAATAGATGCCAAATAAAGGGCAATGTTCTTCAAGGTGACAGATCATTTCTTCTTGGCATAATGAAGGGATGCAATAGAAACCTTAAAATTTGTCTCATAAAAAGGCTGTTTTATACATTTTGGACGTTTTGCATGAAAATCAATTGTGATGCAAGCGAATTGGTCATCATCCTTTATGAGTTGATACCCAGCATGGCTCCTGCTAGAGATGGGGTCAACAAAGTACCTAGTTACAAGAAGCAAACACTCCAACAACCAATGATATACCAACTGTTATCCCTCATTTTGCATGCATGTCCACTTGTGATTTTCATCACAATTTCAGTCAAGACTCACATGATCATGTCAATTTGATACCTTGTGTTCTTGATGGTTGATGAGGGATTTGGATGGCATAGATCTCTTCATGCTGGCTCATGTTTGGTACCTAGCTTTTATGTTGTTTCTGGGGTGAATTGTGCATAACTAGACCTTGTTTTCAAACTCTTGGTTGTCTAACACCATAGCTCAGAGGGGGCAATATAACATATGGTTGGAAAGATCTTTATGAACCCTTTCCAATGGTGAAGAATGCTTACCCTAATTCTTCAGGGCGTTAGAGTAATGTGGACATTCTTTTTGGGTGTTGGATTCTGGTTTTTGAACAGTCTTCAGCAGTTTTGCAGCCTAGGCCGTTCTCTTTCAAACCTAGCACTGTTGGAGATGTATGATATATGGATGGAAAGCTTTTTCCAAGACCTTTCCAATGGTGTAGAACACTCCCCCTAGTTCCCAACAGCATTGGAGCTATGGCAACTTCTTTCTAGATGACCAGTTCTGGTTTTGGGGGCCATGTTGCTACACATTTTTATGCAAGATGGTAATCCCAAGGAGTATTAACGCATCATCTTCTTTGAGTGCCCCATCTTGGCACACATGTGTAGGCATTGTTATAATATTGTATTGATTAGTTGGAATGATGGCACACATGATGAGGCACTTCGGTCATTTTTATTACATATGGGGGTTTATTGCACATATGTTCATGCACTCTGCCACTTGGACAAGATCTTAACCACTTGTTGGGACATTTTAGGAGGGTCTTCTCAAACCTTTCATCTTGCGACTGTTGGTCCTCTTTTAACTTCTCAATTTGTTCCTCTAGTTCCTGATTAACCTTCTTCATGGCGGAATTTTCTTCATCTTTTCCCCGTAATTTTTATTGTAAAGCTTGAATCTTCTCTTCTACCTTTTGACTGCATTGAACTTTATCCTTTGCCTTCTTGATTTGCAGAAGTAATTTCTGATTATCTCTTAGACAAGAGATCTCTTCTTTTTTGCCTGCAATAACCTTGTCAAAATCCTTCTATATCGTCTGTATTGATTTCTCATTCCCCTGCGACATCACCTTTGATATTTCTTTGAAGTCGTCAGATGACGCGACTTTTGATTCTGACTTCATGTTAATGTCATGTACTGTGATTTTCTTCATTTTGTAGGGTAATATCATAAACTTCTTTTCAGCATTTAAGATAAAAGTCCCCAATGTTTCAAGCCACGGTAGTCCCAAAATTAGGTCACTATCACTACTCCACAGGGATCTAACTACAAATTGCGAGACGCTAGTATAATCTCCAATGTTCAATTGTAAATTGCTTATTGCATATTCTTTGTTATTCCAAAAGTCTAACCTTTCACCTATATTTGACTCTGGAATCGCTAACTCATTAGCAAATTCACCACTAATATAATTTTTGCGTTCGCCGAGAGCAATAGAAACAGTAATGCCTTTCCCTCTAATTGTTCCTTTTATTTGAAATAACACAAAGACATAAGTTTTTAAATTGCTTGGAAATCTTCCTTGTTTTTCACCATGAGACTCCGTTTTATTATGCTTTCTTAAAAATAATATCTTTTTTTTTCAATATATATATATCCTTCTCTTTACTTGTAAAAATATTCTCTAAACATTAAATTTTTTTTCTTTTTTTTTCTCTTTTTCTTATTATTATTATTATTTTGAGCTATTACTTCAATTATTTTTTTGGACTTTATTATAATATAACTTTTTTTCTTTCTTTAATATAATCCTTCCACACTCTTCAATTTCACTTTATTTTCCCTTTTTATTACTCTTAAAAGTTAATATAACACCTTTTTCTTTATAACTCTTCAATATAACATAAAATATATCACGTGATGTTATTTATAACTTAGGTAAAAATTAGAGCTCTTTAACCTTGCCGTAATACTTTTAAAACTTTAAATATGATTATTTAAATTATTTCAACCATCACGATCTTCAGCTACGCTATTCCCGACAGTGGACACTCCGAGTATGAATGCAGAATTTCGACAACAACTAACAAGGGGGTGAGACTTGTAGTGGCAATAACCCAATGCCTTAGAATATGTGTTAATTCTCCTCCTCGACTTAAGCAGACATGATTTGTTTTACTGTATTAATTCTTGGTCTGGCGCACCAATGTTGGCGTCACGATTCTCTATATCCGCCGGGCAGAAGTTCCCAAGTTGGAAAGAGGTTGTTGTAGAAGTTTCCCTTCCAATTTAGTTGTAACTATCGAATGATTTATGGCTGCTTGTACAGGCAGATTTGACTGTAAGATTCGCCAGATTTAGCGGTGCTTCTCTTTGGCAACTGTTACAGTGATAGACGAATTGGATTGGTGGTGGATTGCTTTGTCCACTCCTGATATTTGTCTACCTTCTTCTTGTTTCTTTCAACTTGCAACCGAGTGTTTTTCGTATTTCTTTGCAGCGGCTTAGTTTTGTACCAAAACTTAAGATTTAAATAGCCAAAGGTCGGTTGATAGTCAAACACCAGTTCAGAGAACCTCTGAATAATTGGTGAGTGTGGCCAATAGCCGATTCAAACAAGGTCTGAAAATTTTTGCCAAAGGCAGGATCAGAGTAAATGCCCAAGAAGGGGCATTGATACCAATGAATCGACAAAATCGTTTCTTACACAAATACCTAGTGCAAATAATGCAGATACTCCATGAAAGAAAAAATAATATATTATAAGATTGATAAGATAATGAATAATTCACAATGAGAGAATGAAATTTGTATAAATACCCATGCAAGGGTTGCCTTGGTGATGAGACGCCACTTTTCATAAGGTGCCTCTTCATTTTGCGTTTTTATTTAATTGTTTAAATAATTTATTGATATTATTAATATTTATTACTACTTATTTATTATTTATTTTGTTCATCACAAGTACTTTGTATTTGTTCGTTGGTACTACACAGTCCCATTGACCTACTTTTGAGGTCATTTGTTGGACATTAATAAAATTATCTTATCTCATCTTATTATCTACTTCAACCTTTCTTGCATTCTATTTATAAAGAATTTATGTGTTGCATATTTGCTATGTTGCAGGAAACTTTGCTCTTGGACCCGTTTCACCCACAGAAACAAAGTGAAATGCTGAAACGCGTTTGGTACGGACTTGAAACATGTTTTTCAGTGCGTACGAAATGCATTTCACGATTTTGAAACACGTCCATATGGACGGAAACAAGTTTCAAGTCTGTTTCAAACCCTTGCCAACACGTTTCAGCTCGGAAAAATGCCCGTTTTGGTTTTACATTCACAGGTTATGGTTTTAAGCCCACAGTTTTAGGTTTCACGCCCATTCGTTTTAGGTTTACTATGTTATAAATCAACCCACACTTCACAAGTTCACTCACCTCTTCACTCATGCGAGCTCATGCAATTTACGACTTGCGCACTAACAATGTCACGACAGAGAGGTTGTGAACGATTTGGAGGGGCAAAGAATTGAATAGTGGAGGCAGCGATCACCCACAAAATTGAAGGCAGCGACCACTGCGTTGAAGCTTGAAGGCAACGATTTGGATTGTAGAGGCAGTGATTACCCTCAAATTTGAAGGCAACAACCGTTGTGCTGAACCCTTAAGGCAGTGATCGCCGCGTTTGAGGCAGCAATAACAGTGTTTAAGGCAACAATTCGTGTTGAAGGCAGCAAGGTGACAGGCAACGATTGGTGTTGACAGCAGCAAGCAACGTGACTGAGGGTAAGGTAAATTTAAAATTTTAAAATAAAGAAAAGTATTTAATAACATATTTAATAAATTAAATGATCCTCACTGTTGTTTTGTGTCACTATGTTGTACAGGGATAAGTCGTTCTAGGCTAGAAGCTACAGCTATAAGCAGTCAGTCAGTTAACTACATCCATCACTTCTAACATTCAGTCAGCAACAAGTACAACCATCTCTCAATCAAGCTATTATAAGCTACAACTGTTGTTCAGTGGTGTTTCTGACGTTCTAGGGATCTTCTCGTGAGCAGTTAACAAGATTGAGTTTTATTAATGTATTTTTGAGGGTTTGCGCTTCTCTAGAAGTAAATTGTAATAGTTTAAGACTTTAAGTTAATTTATTTATTGCAGATCTGATCATTTTTTTAACTTTTTTTGCAGTGACAATGGCATCCAACCAAGCTACTCAATCAATCCCTAAGCCCAACAAGAGAACTGACTAATATCCTCTTTAGAGGCATGTTCAAAAAATTGCAAGATGTGCAGGTGGTGACTCGTGGGAATGGCGGTGCAATCTCTGTAATACTAAGTATAAAGGCTCCTATCCAAGAGTCGGAGCACATTTTTTGCATGAATCAGGAAGGGGGATTGAGAATTGCTCAAAAACAAATGGCCTAGTTGAGCGGAGGAAGTATCAAAGTGTGCAGGATGAGGATGATAGGCTTAAAAGGAGACATGAGAAGCTTACTCAACCATCTCCTCAAGCTCCAAACATTGATCCAAGGATTGTGCAAGAAGCTAGAAAGAGGAAAGCAAATCAACTACAACAACAAGCATC
This sequence comes from Pseudotsuga menziesii, assembly GCA_001517045.1. Taxonomy (NCBI): domain Eukaryota; kingdom Viridiplantae; phylum Streptophyta; class Pinopsida; order Pinales; family Pinaceae; genus Pseudotsuga; species Pseudotsuga menziesii. The sequence continues at coordinate 7,631 of LPNX010209104.1, read as the reverse complement.
AACCAATCCCACTGCTACACAATCACCTTCAATTCAAGACAGCAGAATAGCTAAACTAGTGAATATTCAAGAGAACAAGATGAAACAAGAGTGGCTAGGGCCATCTATGCTTGTGGTATCCCTTTCAATGTGGTTCGGTCTCGTTACTGGCAAGCTATGGTGAGGGCATAAACACAGCTACAAAAGGGTTCAAGGGGCCTAACTATGAAAAACTTCAAACAAATCTGCTCAAAAAGAAGAAGGCACTTGTGGAAGATATTTTAGCACCAATTCGTGCTTCGTGGAGCAGCTCTAGGATTACTATTGTCTCAGATGGATCAACAAATGCCAGGCGTAGGCCACTAATAAATATCATGGACAATTCACTAAAAGGAGCAATGTTCATGAGTGATGAAAACTGTTCAGGGGAGACAAATGATGCTCAATTCATTGCAGATATTTTAATCAAATCTATTGAGCAGATAGTGGTACAAGTCATCACGGATAATGCACCAGTTTGTAAAGCCACAAGTTTAAATGTTGAGAGGAGATATGATCACATTTCCCCGACACCTTGCATTGTCCACAATCTGAATTTGATCTTAGAAGAGATTAATAATAAAGTTCCATGGATAAAGAAACTAGCAAGGGAAGCGAGGGAAATAATCAAATTCATCACCAACCACCACCACTCTCAAGTAATATTTCGAGAATTCTCCAAAGTAGAGTTGTTGAAGGTTGTTACACCGCCTTGTTGAGGTTCACCAGGCGTTGGTTTCTATGGTGTTGAGTCATCTTTGGGCTGAGTGGAGACAAGCAAATACAGAGCGAGGAACTACGGTGCATAGGTTGTGCCTTGATGAGGAGTGGTGGAGCAAGATAGATTTCTTGCTCAAGTTCACAGGCCCTGCATTTGAGCTTCTTTGAAGCGCCGACACAAACCAACCTTTCTTGGGAGAGGTCTATGATGGCATGGATACCATGGTTGACAAAACCATGGAAATCATTTCATAGTAGTATCCTCATCTTTTATTTGTTGATGTTGGTTTTGTTGATTTAGTGCAGAAAATCATTGTTGATAGATAACAATTTCAACACACCATTGCACACTTTAGCACATGCCTTGAACCCAAGATTTGATGATGAAGAGCTCATTGCTCAACGCAATAGCAAAAGGAAGGAAACACATAAGAATAGAGAGGTGGCTAATGGAGTGAAAAAATCTCTTCTGAGAATTTTTCCAGTTGATCTACACAAGGAGGTGAAGGAAGAATTTGCTAGTTTTGGTGCAGGGTTGGATGATAATTCAGACATATTAGCGTTCGATGAGAGAAGCACCATGAGCCCAATTAAGTGGTGGGTTTGTCATGGAACAATGGAGCAACCGAATCCGGTTGGTCCATTAGTAGTCGAATCCGACTATCATCTTAAATAATGAAATATGAATAATATATTAGATGATGAATATTACAATGATGTCTTGGCCTTAAATATGGTTTGGACATTCATGATGAGGAGACACCTCCTTTCATACTAACCTAACTATAAATTATTTAATTATATTCTTATTCTACGTTCATTACATTGCCACTCCCTTTAAGGGAGCTTTGTCCTCAAAGCTTAGATTATTGTCTTTTCATTCTCGTTTTGTGTTGAAACAGTGTCATTACTTCATTTATGCCTTTTTAGAACTTGTATTAGGTATGTGCTTGGGATTTACGCAATAGTTTGTCATTTTCCTTTCATTTGTAACTTGAATTTGTACCCCATTATGTTTATTATTGTTGTCCCATTTTCCATATACATGAATACGAGGAATATTTTTGTGACTGACCATATCAAGCATTGTTTTAGAAATTGCTTGTCCCACAATACTCATGATGTCATCACGTAATGTTTCGTGAGGCTTCTCACACTCGAAGTCACCTGATAGTGTTACATTTAGGTTTCTCCAGGGTGGTAGAAGAGTTAAGGTAGAAGATGAATCTACGATATCTGATTCCTTTGACTTGGATTCCTTTGCATATTGTAGGATCCATCTTTTGTCATTGTATGGATCGTCCTTATTGTCAATGATACTAGCTTGACACTCATTATGATCTTGGTCGAGCTTATCTTTATCAAATATATTATTGGCATTTTGGTCATCCCTACGATATTTAGTCTCCTTGTCTTGTTTATTGTCTTGATCAATTTTGTTACTCTCATTTTTGTTAACATAGTGGTCCAACATATCTGAGTTACTGATATGGTTTGTATTAGACCTTAGTTTTTGTAACATTTCCATTATCATGGTATTCTGGTTCTGTGTCATGATGCTCAAGTTTTGTGCCATGGTGCGTATGTTCTGTGTCATCACACACATCTCATCATCTAATTCTTTTCGTTTGTCGTGCATGATGTCTACTCTGTCATCAAGTTTTCTTCCTAGTACTAGAACAACATCTTCTTTGATTTCTTTCTTAAGTGCCTTGTTATTTTTCGTTTCTTCTATGAATTTTTCTTGGTTGGCAACGAGGGCCTTGATGTCCTTCTCCAATTTCTCAAGTTTGTCTTTTAATTCCGTCATAGCCTCGGTCCTTTTATGCAAATGTGTGTATTTCGAAGTTTATTTTGACTTATGGAAGAATAAAAGACAACTAATGTCTTTGAAATAATTAATGAATTAATAATTATTATTATAATTAATTTATGTGTTGAAATAAAATAATAAATATAAAAATATTATATTTAAATATTTTATTAAAAGTGGATTAATAAGTTTTAAAATATTATATAATAATATGTGTTTTAATAATATTGTTTTTGTTTGTAGGGCTACGTGGAATGAGGGAGGGTGCAACCTAGGTTGAAGTTGGAAAGCAAAACCATGTGTTGGTCTTACTTTTTTTTTCCTTTCTTTTGTTTTTTTACTTTCTTCTTTTTTTTCAATTCTTTACCTTTTTTTTTCTTTTTTTTTTTTTCCTTTTTTTTTCTTTTTTTTCTTTTTTTTTTACCTTTTTTTTTTCTTTTTTTGTTTTTACGTTTCTTTTGGAAACCCTAAATAATGGCAAGCGAGTCGAGAAGGTGGAGCAAAGGGAGGAGCGTGAAATGATATCGAATGTGGGAGCGGAGGGCAGCGGAGCGGAGAGAGATATGGGTGAAATGGAGCAGCGGAAGAAATCAAGAATTGATGAGCCGAGTCTAAGCTCAAGTAGGAATTGATGAGCCGAGTCCGAGCTCAGAGTGTAGGAGCGAATCCGCTCTGATACCAAATGGAATAACCGAATCCGGTTGGTCCATTAATAGTCGAATCCGGCTATCATTTCAAATAATGAAATATGAATAATATATTAGATGATGAATATTACAATGATGTCTTGGCCTTAAATATGGTTTGGACATTCATGATGAGGAGACACCTCCTTTCATACTAACCTAACTATAAATTATTTAATTATTTAATTATAATCTTATTTTATGTTCATTACAAGCAAATCGTGTGCATTTGCAAACACTTGCCATTTGTATTCTTTCACAAGTGGCAAGCTCTTCATCCGCAGAAAGGAGTTGGAGCACCTATGGGTTTATTCATTTTGTGAAGCGCAACAGGTTGGGCTCATGGAAGCCTGAGGATCTTGTTTATGTGCATTACAATCTTCGCCTTGCATCTCGTAAGGGCCCAGAATATAGCAGTGGGCCTTGTAAAGATTCGGATGTCGAGCCAAAATCAGTTGATTTGGACCTCTCTCTTTGCTGCATTGAATATTGAGGAACCTAGAAGTGGCATTGAAAATACTTCTTCCACTCTACATTTTGTTGTTAAACGTGCTTCTTGTTCTATTTTTTTAAACAACTATGAAAATGAGGATGACTATTAGTCTGAGGCTTGAGCTCAGTTGCTCATGTTTAGTTTTATTTCTATGTTAGTATGTTCATTGTTCACAGTTTCATACATTGTACTTGTAGCCTCATACATAAATGCTAATTTTGGATATATACTATATAGCCTCGTTTATCAAGGCAGTTTTTGGATTTTACTACTTGCATGAATGAAATGATATAGACTTGGGTTCATGAGTAAAATGTGATGTTATATGTATGATTTAATTTTTATCTATATCATTTATGATTTATAATTTTATCACTTGCAGTTGCAGCTAAATGTAATTAATAATTTTAGGTCTATGTTTAATAATAATTTTAGGTCTATATATATATATATATATATATATATATATATATATATATATATATATCGTGTTTCCTCGTTTCTAAAATTTCGGGGGGTCGCGTTTCCTTGTTTCCCCATTCCATGCAACTTAGTGTATTTTCCTTCATTCATATTGTGCAACCATAAACCATTATCTATACGGTGCACCCCATAGATCATGAAAAGAAGTGTATACTTCATGATATCCCTTCCCTTGTAAACCCTAGTTCATCTTCAATTCTCAGCAAGCAGATTAGGGCTAGCTCAAGCAATGTCCTCCTCTTGGTGATCCTTTTAGAAAGGCCCTCTTAGTTGGTGATTATTTGACTCCATTTGCCCTTGATTAGATGGGAACTAGTCCTAGGAGTTCTCCCCCTTATCCTCCCATCACCTATTATATATTTATTATTCCTACACTGCATAGACCCACGTTTTGTTGTGCATAGACCCAATTTTTGCTCGATCTATTCTTTATTTAACCTTGCACCTCATTGCTTATTGCTCTAGTAATCTTATTTTATGCAATCCCCCCTTAAGTTGGAGAAGAGCCAAACAAAAGTGGGAAGAGGAATGCTGTGGTGAAATTGGCTTTTCCTCTTCCTTCCCCTCAGCTAGCTTTCTTCTTCAGGACTTTAGTCACACAAGCTAGTTTGGGAGGTACAATTTTTTGCACCATTGTAGACGATAAAGTCCAATTTTCCGAAAATTTGAATACTATACTTCATGATATATTGTGAGAAAGTTATTACTTCAAATCTTTTTTCTCACATGGCGATTCCATGAACGAAACCATTGTTCCTTTGCATATTTTTTAATTTTTTGTTGTATGTAAGGGAGAGTACATGCAACATAATGAAGGCTCATCTTGGTGACTCCACACATTACTCTCTTGTCTAGAATGAGGTATGTTATGGTGCATTTTCAAATTTGTAACCTCATATTGAGAGTTTTTAAGTGAGAAAATGGATGATAAAGATAAGGGTTCTTTGGTTGAGAAATGCTTTCCTTAACATGATTTTTCAAGGCTCCATGCATTTTCTAATAAGGGATATGATCTAGATGTGTTGTTTGATTTCACTCCTTCAGTTCATGGGTTTGGTGATTCGATTATCCTTCACACTGCAATTTTCATCAAAGTTGTGGTCGATTCAATAGTTTTCATGAGGAAGATTTGATGAGAGTATTCGTTTGCACATTAGAGAATGATACAGTAGAGTACGATTTAAATTTTGGTAGAAAGGAAATTTCTTCTATTGCAGATTTCTTCAAGAAGTTCCTCAACTATTGGAACATCATTTGTCCACCAAGTTAAGCAAGTGTTTATTCTATCAAAGTACAAACCACTACTTGGGTCACATCATATCAAAAGAAGGCATCTCAGTAGATCCTAAAAAGATAAGAGCTATTATGGAGCGACCGACACCAAATAATGTATCAGAAGTCAAATCTTTTATGGGATTAGTAGGGTACTACCGAAGGTTCATTGAAGGTTTCTCAAGGTTAGCTCATCCCATTGCATCTTTGCAAAGGAAGGGTGTGAAATTCGAATGGACTTTTAAATGTGAAGACAGTTTTCAGATACTCAAGGAAATGCTTACCAGTGCACCATTTCTAAAGATTGCAGATCCTAATGAAAGCTTTGTAGTATGCATGTAAGCAAGGCATTGATGGAGTGTTGACTCAAAATGGCCATGTAATAAGTTATGAATCCAAAAAGTTGAAAGAACATGAACATAACTATGTCACTCATGATCCAGAGCTTGCATCTATTGTTCATGCCTTGAAGATGTGGAGACGCAACTTGATGGATAAGAAGTTTGAATTAAGGACCGATCATGATGGTTTGAAGTATTTGTTTGAGCAACCTACCTTGAATGCAAGACAAAGGTGGATGGAATTGTCATGTGAATATGAATTTGATATCAAGCACATCAAAGGCAAGAAGAATAAGGTAGTTGATGCACTCAGTAGGAAGATACCTGTGATGCATGTAGCAGATATAAGTACTAGTACATCAAATTTGAAAGATAAGATCGTTGAAGCCATTGTTACAAATGAGCATTACCAACAGGTAAGAGATGGATTGTGGCAGCAGAAAGCACCACAGAAGTTTGATAAGTATAGGTTGGAAGATAATTGAATCCTCGTGCACAAGGATAGAGTTTATGTGCCAAACTCAGAAGATATGAGGAAGATTATTCTGAAGGAGATGCATAATGTACCTTGTATTGGGCATTCAGGTTATCAAAAGGCAGTAGCAGCTGTGAGGAAGCTATACTATTGGCCAGGAATGAACAATGATGTTGCAGAATACATAGCTGTATGCATGGAATGTCAGAAGGATAAAGTGGAGCATAGACATCCAGCTAATTTGTTGCGGCCATTACCAATACTTGAATGGAAGTGGGATGTAGTGACAATAGATTTCATCATAAAGTTTCCTAAGACAAGACTACATAATGATGTCATCATGGTGGTGGTGAAAAGTTGACAAAAGATGCACACTTTATTCTAGTGAAAACAACTCATAAGACACTTGACATTCCAAACATCTATATGAAAGAGGTTACCAGACTGCATGGAATTCCGAAAGCCATGGTGTCAGACAGAGATGCAAAGTTTACTTCTAACTTTTGGAAAGGATTGTTCCAAGGATTTCGCACAAATATGAACATGAGTACAACATACCATTCTCAAACAGATGGTCAGACAGAAAGAGTCGATCAAGCGATTGAGGATATGTTGAGAATGTATGTGATGGATCAACTATCCAAGTGAGAGGATTATTTACACTTGGTAGAGTTTGCTTATAATAATGGATATCATGCCTCTATGAAGATGAGTCCTTTTGAGGAATTGTACAGGAGAAAGTGTAATACTCCTATCAATTGGAATAATCCAATGGACAAAGTCATTGATGGACCGAAACTACTAGGACATGGAAGACCAAATGGTTAGAATCAAGTAGAATTTGAAAGCAACTCAAGACAGACAGAAAAGTTATCCGGATCATAACAAAACTGACAGATAATTTAAAGTTGTTGATCATGTGTTTTTGAAAGTTAGCACCGAGAAGAGCTCCTTGAACTTGGGAAATTGTTCAAAGCTAGTCGCTAGATACTGTGGATCATTTGAGATCTTAGCTAGGATAGGTTCCGTTGAATATGAGCTTGCATTGCCTGCTTGCATAAAAGTGCATAATGTAGTTCATGTGTCTTTGTTGAAGAAGTATATACCTGATTCTAATCATGTGATTCAGGTGGAACCTGTTGCCGCCTAATTCGCACCTCGGGTAACGTGGCAGAAATCTTCAAGCCACTGGGTGCGACCTTGGGGCAAGCTCGAGCCAAGTGCTGTCCCCTGATACTCAGCTCCTCCGTCTAGGCCAACTCCTAGCAAAGCCAAGGGGGGTGGACCCTAATGAAAAGTAAAATCTAAGGCTTTTACTCTACAAGAGAAG
>LPNX010209071.1:166383-227860 GCA_001517045.1 Pseudotsuga menziesii | reverse complement strand
TCTCTTTCCTCCTTCCATTCCTCCTTCCATTGCAATTATCTCCACAAAACTCATCAAACAAACCACTTTGTATAGGCCATTAATCCAGTAGTCTCAATAAAAGTCAAAGACAACCATGTGATGTCTCAAGGATGTATCTATAAAAACTAATGCAATTTTAATAATTTAAGTAAAGAAAATAAATTTTAATAAATGCTGTTTAGTTTTGAAATCCTTTTTCCATCAAGAAATCATATGCACATATCAGTGTACCACGGACCATTATTGAGCAAAGCATACAACAATTTAACTCACGGACAGTGGATATAGATTTCAATATGAAACCTTTGTTGTACTAAATGAGAACCAGATCCCAGATGCCATAAGAGGGCATGCAAAAAGGTAGAAGTACTATAAATGAATTCTACACAGTGATTTCCGTTGATTACAAGACAATCTAATTTGTGCAGGTTGGCTCCTTGACACAAAGCCGCTCTAAATGGCTTAGTCCTAGCATGGCGGTGCTGAAAGCAAGACCATTTTGAAAATAGAATGCAAAGGAAAATCTTGGTGATTTATAACACTCCACATTTCTGAGGACATTTGATCATTTTTAGCAGCACACCTTTACCTACAGGTCATTAAAGTTACTCTCAGGGCATACATTCTTCTTCCTCTTTCCAGAATCTGCAGGCTCTCTGGGTACAATTTTAAACTTGCCAGTATCTTGTTGCTAAAAAGAGAATCAACAAAAGAGAATCAGCAGCTGTGGCTAAATGACCTAAGCCAGCCTTGATCAATACCAAATTGAATAGTGAAATATGTTATAACACCACAAATCAACAAAGCTTCTGACCTATTTGAAAGAAAACATTTCTAAGAAACTCAGCTATTACTATGTACACAGGTATAAGTAACTAGTATATACATGGCACATAATAGGGTAGGAGCATCGATGAACATATGTGAAAATAGTACAAACATCAAAGCTTCGAGAGAGCAATAGGCCAAATAAGTTTTAAGAACATACAAGACTTGTTATTGCTTGAAAAAAATATCAGAAGGCATTTAATCACTAGTGGGGTTGACAGTTAACTAGACCACCAAGGTTCCATTGTAACTGTAGCCACATGATGGAATGAGTAATGTTAACAGAATAAATACTCCTCGGACCTGGCACCTATGCAAAAGGAAGACTTCTTTTTGCAGCACAGCACGCTGTGGTATGTTTTCTGGCAGTGAAAAATGAAGAATCGAAACCAAAGATATGGGTAAAATACTAACCTTCTCCCACTTGGGGGTGTGAACATTACAGAATCCAACGACAATACCTCCTGCCTTGCTCTCTCTATACTCAATGCACAAATTTCTGTCCAACCCACAAGACACATGGAAGGTAGAAGGGGATCTGGACTCCGAACATTCGATGCAGGAACCTTTCGACATATTGCAAAAAGAGCAAATCATATCCCACCTTCTTGGAGGAACCCTTGAACAGTCAATCCTGTCTCTTCCCTCTGGGCATTGGAAGAACACTTCAGGTACTAGAAGGGCACATGAAATATGGGCCCATGAGTTCTGAGTAGTGCTTTTCATGGCCCCTTTCGAGGAGGGGCAGAGGCAGCAAGCCTGCCATGGGGCTTTGTCTTCAGTGTCCATGCACCTTGCACAGAACCAATCCCCATCTGGGATTCCCTTGATCAATGGATCACCATAACAGCTAGCATGTACCATGAGATCACACCCATCACAGAACACTATTGGGTCTGATGAATTCCCATCACAGCCACTGCATACACTGCAAATAACCCCATCATCGTCCTCTTCTTTCTCCTCTTCTTGTTGACTCTGCTGCTCCTCTCTCTGTTCTGGCTTATGGACTTTGTCAACATTGTAGGGCTTATCCTCTACCTTTCCCAATGACTTCTTCTCTTGGACATTTTCAAAGCTTTTACACAGAGCTTTATGTGATCGTTTCTAGTTGATTTACACCATTTATAGGCTATGGATCCCATCTTCTCACTTTTAGGAACTTTGAACGGAGCTCCTTCTTCCAAATTTCTCTCCTACTCGAACATGAAATCTCTCTCTGCCCAAATGCGTTTCTTGGCGGGTAGGCAGATAATAGTATTGTTTCTCTCCTCTGAAGTAATTTGAAGCGTTTTAATGGCGGTAGACCATGAAACCTGCTTAGTTCCTCCTCAAATTCTTCCTTAGTTCGATGGGCCATTATGGGCATATGCGGTGTTCTGAGAGTATTGTATACACTTGAAAACTGGTGCGATCTTCCAATTCTTTAGATCAACCACTAGAACCCAGATTCTCTGTATTCTCGAATTGATTGCTGATTTCTCGTAGTGATGTTCTAATGATTCTTTAATTGAAATTGTTTCAAATGGTGGGGAGATACTATTTCGTTTCCCTCCACTTTTAAGTGTCTATGTGTTTCCCTCCACTTATAAGCATTAATCCACCCGCGCCCCACGAAAACGAAAACAAAAAGAACCTCTTATTTGTAAAAAGTCAACAAAAGACAGTGTCGTCACCATAGAGATGGTCAAGCGTGGATATAGAGACGGCAAAGAGTTTAGGCATGGATACAGTGACGTCTAAGAGTCCCGGCATGGATACAGCGACGGCTAGGATTGGATACAGTGACGCCTCGTTCCTATTACATTGGATTTTACACCAAAAAGTAAGAAACGTGGAAAACCTCCGTGGAAAAATCCGCGCTTTTGTACTAGTGCCTCCTCCATTTATCTCCACAACTTTGGCCCATAGAATCCATTGGAATGTAAAGGAGGAGAGTTCAAATGTGTCACTTCCCTTCCCAGTTTCCTTTATGCTTCCAACTAATGCAATGGCAAGCAGCAGAAGACCCGCTACCTTCAATGTGAGGGGACTCTTCAGGATATCCTCCTTCATTTTTTCTTCCTCCCTCTGGATCTAGCTTCTAAGAATTTTCCTTTGCTCATTGGCTTCCTATGTACAAAAATGGGTGAAACAATTGATTTGAGAGGGAAAAACAAACAATTGATTTGAGAGGGAAAAACAATTGAGAATTTTTTTTATTGCGGAGTGACAAACTATAAATGACCAAATAAATGACCAATTGTTATGTGGTCATTTTTAGTCTAGATATCCTGTGACCAAATTTGGTCATTTATCTTGGTCGTTTTTAGTTGGTTTTTATCCCATGACCAAAAGTGGTCATTTATCTTGGTCTTTTTTAGTTATCTCACTTAAATTTATCAATTTTGGTCATTTATCCCTTCAAAAAAACTATGGTGACCAAAATTTTTGGTCTCCTGGTCACTAATCTCTCATTTTCCACTAGTGATAATTTCATTAGTTGCATGGCCATTTCCCTTTGAGTAATCACAACCATTAAAATCAACACTTAATTAAAATGAATTACACATTTTTCTTTTATATGGTTCATCAACAAGATTAGGTTTTACATTCTTGTAATATTTAATTGTGAGTCAAATCTCCAATACTACTAAACAAAACAAGTAGGTGTCTGTTTATGTGAGAGAGAGAAATCCTTGGTATAATTAGTGTTACTCAAGAGGTTACTCTTACATAGCATTTAAGCATGAGGAAACATACACGATTGTGATTGTAATAGCCCTTGGTCACTTTCTGTGAGTGCACGAGATATTACAGGATCATATTCGTATCTAGGGGATTTTGAGGTATCGGTTGGTCCTTTCGAGCTTCGGGCTTTGCTATCCTTCCCATATGGTCAATACCATCAGCAACTATATTCCTGAGCATTGGTTATATTGGGGTGACCTTAGTCTCCTTACCTAGGTATTGCAGGGGTTACTTATATAGATTATTTTGTAGGTGTCCTGGCCAAGTACGGGTCGAACAACACAGTCGCTTTACGCATTGAAGCTGCGGGCCACTATTATTGGTTAAAAGCCTTTTCTTGTAGTGTATGGGAGTCTCAAGCCTCACCTAGGAGAGACATACCTATTGCATTCGAGAGAAAACATATCCTCCCCTTGGCTTGCTTGTATTTTTTTCTATAGATTTTCTTAGGAGTGTTCTCTATGTACACTAGATTCCTTAGGGTTGCGTAGCTAGATTGAGTCTTTTTTATTTTTGTTGAGTCATAGTGGAGCTGAGTGCATCACCCTATTGTTCTTGTCGTTTCGTGTTGATGTATTTGGAACTTCGGAATGTATTAATCTATGTATCTTATGTATTGTAACCAGATGTTTATTCCAGGATGTTTCTATAATGTAATTGAGTCATGTTGTCATGCCTCGATGTTCCAGTCGGAGGGATCAATAATGTAAAAAAATCATTTCAAGTCATTGTGGGTAACCCTTTGATTGTCTAAGGGTTAAAGTCCCCACAGTTCCGGGGCACGAGGGTTATTAGACTCTCCTAGTAGATGTCGGCCCTGGTAGGCTTTTAGTTAGGTCGGGATTAGTATAAATAGAGAACTGGAGTCTCTATTTATAACACAACTAATACACACTCAAGTGTAGCAGATAGTTGAGGAAAGAGAAGATACTGGGGCTAGACAAGAAGAAAATTAATACTGTCGGGAGATCACTTACTGTTTTGGGCTTTTACTGTTTTGGTGTTGATTCTATCTCTGAGGAAGTTGTGAGGTTTTCTCCATTTATGGTTTCCCTGAGGAAAAAGACTATGTTCATTTTCTCTTGTGTGATTGTCGTACTTGTTATTCTCTCAATTAAATATCCTAATAATGCTAGCTTAATGTTGAAAAACTAACATGGTATCAGAGCTAACCTAAGAAGAAGACACTCTGTAGCTGCGGGAACTAGGGATTCCTAGTTTGTGGATCTTCCTCCACAAATTTTAATCAAACGCAAGGTGGAATAACTCTCCTCCCTAGGGTGCATCTTTCTGTCAAAGCATAATCGAATTTTCCAGTGAGCCCAGGCCTGGATTGATCTCCTCTCCAAAATCAAAGTTAGGGATAAATTTCAAGGCATTTGGGTGGATAGATCCCTAAAAAAGCAAAACCCTAATTTTCTCCTGAACCAGCTCTACAAGATTTTAGCTCAAGTTTTAGATCTGACATCTTGACCTAGTAAGATATAAAATCTTTTGTATTTCCATTTGAGTTTCTCAGTTAATATGTCTCATCATACCAAGCTTGATGAAAATATTGAGGGAGATGATAACTTTCGAGCCTGGAAGTATAGGATCTCCCTGGTCCTGGAAGAGAATGAGTTAGACTCCTACATCCATGAGGAGGTTCCAGTTCCAGAGGGAGATGAGGCAAAGGCTTTACATAAGAAGAATATCATTATGGCAAAGAGGATCATTGCTGATTCTATCAAGGATAGCCTTATACCTCAGGTGTCCTCTCTCAATACACCTAAAGCTATGTTTGATTCCCTAACCAAGTTGTTTGATGGGAAGAACATAAACTGGAAGATGACTCTGAGGAATCAACTGAAGGATGTGAAGATTTAGAATGCAAAGACTATCCATTCCTACTTCACAAGGGTTTCTTAGATCAAGGAACAATTAGAAGATGTAGATGAAGAAGTGGAGAATGCATATATTGTGATGACAACTTTGAATGGCATTCCTAGGTCATGGGATTCAATCATCCAAGGAATATATGCTAGAAATAAGTTAGTCAAATTCAACAGACTATGGGAAGAATGTTCTCAAGAAGAAACATGGATAGTAGCTTCAGAAGAGAAGATGGGAAGTGAAGATAAATCTCTCACAGTTCACTCCAAGAAAGGCAGAAGAAGTACTCATCACTCCAAAGGTAAGAATCCTCATCATAGAGATAACAATAGAAAGAACCTATCTAGATCAAGATGTTATACATGTGATGAGATAAGACACTTTGCAAAATACTGTCCTAAGAACAAGTACCACTCTCATAAGAATAAGGGGAACAAAAAAAGAAATCATGCTCATGCTGCAGAGGATGATGAACCATCCAAGAAAAGAACCAGATATGAAAGTGAAGATTCTTCAAGCGAGGATGAATACGTTTCGATTTCTGCTCTCACAGGGAACATTACTCATGGAAGTGATGATTGGCTTATAGACAGTGGGGCTTCCAAACATATGACTGGTTTCAAGGAATCCTTTGTAAGACTGTCAGAACATGAATCACCTCACAAGGTGAAACTAGGAGATGACTACCAATATCAAATAAAAGGTAGTGGGGAATCTTCCAATAAGCTAGACTCTACAAAGTCTCTAACAATGAAGGAATTTATGTTTGTCCCAGGACTCAAGAAGAACCTTCTCTCCATATCATCATTCGATGCAAAAGGTATGAGGGTTGCATTCATAGATGGTCAAGTCATCATGTGGCCAAGAGGAAATACTATCGATGATGCAGTGGTTATTGGAGAACAAGAAGGAGGTTTGTACAAATTGAAGGGCCATCCAGAACAAGCCTTGGTTCATGACACAGTAGAGCCAAATGAGATTTGGCATAGAAGGCTTGCACATGTGCATTACAGAGCACTACCTATTGCAAGCAAAGCTGTTGAAGGTCTTCCAGAATTCCGAGAAAAACATGATGGGGTCTGCAAAGGATGTGCGAAAGGAAAGAATACAAAGAAGACATTTCCTAGCAGTAGCAAAGACAAAGGAATCCTAGAAATCATCCACTCCAATGTATGTGGTCCTATGTCATCAAACTCACTAAGAGGGTATGCATACTATGTTTCTTTTATTGATGATTTTTCTAGAAAGACATGGATTTACATCATGAAAAACAAAGACAAAGTATTCAGCAAATTCAAGGAATTCAAAGCCTTGATCGAGAACCACACTGAAAAGAAGATCAATACTTTTCGATCAGATAATGGCAGAGAATTCACTTCGAATGAATTCAAAGAGCTATGTAAAGAATCAAGGATTAAGAGGGAGTTGTCCACTCCTTATAATCCACAACAGAATGGGATTGGTGAAATGGAATAACAGAACTATCATGGAAGCTGCAAGAGCCATGCTTCACGGTCAAGATCTTCATATGCATCTTTGGGCAGAAGCTACAAGAATAGTGGTATATGTACAGAACCGTACTCCACATAGAGTACTAAAAAACAAGACTCCTGAAGAAGTCTTCTCTGGAAAGAAACCAAAAGTTATCCATCTCAGAATATTCAGCTTTCCTGTGTACAAACACATTCCAAAAGAGAAGAGAACAAAATTAGATCCTTCAAGAAAGAAGGGTATATTTGTGGGATACTTTGAAATCTCGAAATCTTACAGAATATATTTTCCAGGGTATAAGAAGATTGACATCAGTAGGGATGTGACATTTGATGAAGACATAGCTTACAAAAAATCTAGAAAGAGACCTGCTGAAGAACTTGGATAAGCAGAAGTAGAAGAACCCATAATTCATGATACAACCATGAACGAAGAAGCTCAAGAAGAATATCGAGAATTTGAAGAACCATAAAGACCTATGGATCCACTTCTGGAGAAGAATCCTCATAAGAGGAAACCTGCTTGGGTATGAGAACTTATCCAAGGTGGTGAAAGATATGGGGCTCTAGAAGAGAATCACATAGAAAGAAAGAGAACCAGATCATGCTTCGGGTATGTAGCTTTACTATGTGATTTCATTGATAAAGAACCTTCCAGTTACGAAGAAGAGATAGAATGGAAAGAATGGAAGGATGCTATGATCGAAGAATACCAATCGATAATGAAGAATGATGTTTGGGATGTTGTCCCAAGACCAGAAGGGAGGTTAGTTGTAACTTCCAAATGGATCTACAAGATCAAGCATGTTGCAGACAATAGCATTGAAAAATATAAAGCAAGATTTGTGGCATGGGGTTTCTCTCAGAAAGAAGGAATAGATTATGAAGAAACCTTTGCACCTATAGCCAGATACACTTCCATCATATCGGTACTTTCTCTGGCTACAGTTATGAAATGGAAGATACACCAAATGGATGTCAAGAATTCCTTCTTGAATGGTGCAGTAGAAGAGGAAGTGTATGTAGAACAACCACTTGGTTTTGAGACACATGACAAAGAGTCTCATGGATGCAGATTGAAGAAAGCCCTGTATAGTTTGAAACAGGCACCCAGGACCTGGTATGGTAGAATTGACAGCTTTCTATCCAGTTTGGCATTTACCAAGAGTAAAGCAGATGGCAACCCAGTGATGCTTCTACTATATGTAAATGATCTATTTGTTACAAGTACAGATGGGTTGATTACTGATACAAAGAGAAAGCTTGCTGCTGAGTTTGAAATGAAGGACTTGGGGATGATGCATTACTTTCTAGGTATGGAGATGTGGCAGAATGCAGATGGAATCTTCCTTGGACAAGGGAAGTATGTAGTAGAGAACTTGAAGAGGTTTTGGATGATGGACTTCAAGACTATGGACACACCTATGGCATTGAACCTGAAGCTATTGAATGATGCTTCATCAAAGTCAGTTGATGCTATGATGTAT
The DNA here is from genome assembly GCA_001517045.1 of Pseudotsuga menziesii. Lineage (NCBI taxonomy): Eukaryota > Viridiplantae > Streptophyta > Pinopsida > Pinales > Pinaceae > Pseudotsuga > Pseudotsuga menziesii. The sequence goes on along the minus strand of LPNX010209071.1, from coordinate 219,432 downwards.
CATCAGATGATTGGGTCATTGATTTACCTAACGAACATGAGAATAGATATTTGCTTTACTGTGAACACCTTGAGCCAGTTCTTGACATATTCGAGACATGTTCACTTGATTGTTGCAAAGCATATTTTGAGGTACCTGAAGGGCACATTTGATTATGGGCTCAAGTACAATGCAAATCAAAAGATTAACCCAGAGGGTTATGTTGATTTAGATTGGGTAGGTAGTTCCATCGATAGGAAGAGCACTTCAGGGTGTTGCTTCAATATGGGATCATGTTGGATCTCTTGGTTTAGTAGGAAGCAATCCTATGTGGCATTGAGTACAGCTGAAGCAGAGTATGTCGCAGCTTGTTTAGCCAATTGTGATGAAGTATGGCTATGAAAGCTACTATCTGATTTATTTGATCTCTAGTTGGATGCTATTTGTATACATTATGGCAACCAAAGTTGCGTAAAGTTGTCAGAGAATTGAGTGTTCCATGACAAGTCGAAGCATATCAAGATCAAGTACCACTATATCAGGGATATGGTGTAGAGAGGAGTAGTGAAGCTCCAGTATGTTGTGACGGAGGAACATATAGCTTATGTATTGACAAAGCCATTGGCTAGGGTGAAGTTCAAGTAATTTAGGAAGAAGCTTGGTGTTCTCCAGATGGAGGTTTCCTCCAAGGGAAAGTTATGAGTCCCATCACCATTCTGACATGGTGAGAGGATTGGTTCCCTCCATGGTAATATATAAGGGCTGAGCCATTTTGTCATGGTGAGGTGATTGGTTCTTTCCATGTCGGATATGAGTGCTGAGATCCATAGCCATTCTAATGAGCAGGTCAGATATAAGGGCTGAGCCATTCTATCATGGTGAGAGGATTGCTTCCTTCCATGCCAGATATGAATGCTGGCCATTCTGGCAAGTAGGACAGATGTAAGGGCAATTGCCATTCTTTGAATGGAGCTGCCTGGTGAGGTACTAGGAAAAATCAGTCTAGGACTGAGTAGCCATTTTGATGTGATAGAGGGATGTGTTCCCACTTGATCATATATAAGGGTTGAACCATTTTTTCATGGATGAAGGATTAGGTTCCTTCCATATCAGATGTGAGTGTTGGCCATTCTAACAAGCAGGTCGGATGTAAGGGAAACTGCCATTCTCTAGGAGAATGGAGGCACTTGGTCAGTTACCAGATAGCTCAGTCAAGGAGGACTAGGGGCCATTTTGATATGACTATAGGATTGGTTCCTACAAGATTATATATGAGTGCAAGCCCTTCCATCATTGTGGTAGGATGCGTTCCTTCCTGGGTGGATGTAAGTGCAAAGCCCTTTCATCATTGTGGTAGGATGTGTTCACACCTAGGTGGATGTAAGTGTAGAGCCCTTTCATCATTGTGGTAGGATGTGTTCCTGCCTGGGTGAATGTAAGTGCAAAAATATTTCATCATTGTGGTAGGATGTGTTCCCTCCTGGGTGAATGTAAGTGCAAAAATATTTCATCATTGTGGTAGGATGTGCTCCCGCCTGGGTGACAGTCTTTCATCATTGTGGTAGGATGTGGTTCCAGCCTGGATGGAAGAATAGAGATCTTCTATCATTGTGGTAGGATGTGGTTATGGCCTGTATGAAAGTACATAAATCTTCCATCATTGTGGTAGGTTATGGTTCCGGCCTGGATGGAAGCGCAAAACTCTTCCATCATTGTGGTAGGATGTGTTCCTACCTGGATGGATGTGAGTACTATGCATTTCTGATGAGTAGGTTAGATAGAAGTACTGAAGAATACCTACATGGAGGATAGGCCTAAAACTAGCATGAAAAAGGGATGGCTCTGTAGAAATTCCCGTGATGAGAAGAATCATGAGATAGCACCAATGATGATCTAGATCGAGTGATGATCTAGATCCAATGATGATGGTCAGTGATGATGACTAGTGATGATCCATATCAAGTGATGATCCAGATCCAGTGATGATGGCCAGTGATGATCTAGATCAAGTGATCATCCAGATCTAGTGATGATGATCCAACAGTGATGACCTAAATCGAGTGATGATGCCCAGTGATGATCTAGATCGAGTGATGATCTAGATCTAGTGATGATGTCCCATGATGATCTAGATTGAGAGATGATCCAGATTCAAAGATGAAGATGACTTGAAGATGAATATGATGTGAAGACTAAGAATAATTGAAGATTCAAATGACAAGATGATCTAGTTGATACAAAGAGGAAGACCAGTGCTGAAAATTGTGTCAAAAGAATACCTTCCTAGTTAAGAGGGAGTGTTTATGTATTTGTAACTTCGGAATGTATTCATCTATGTATCTAGTGTATTATAACCCGATGTTTATTCTGGGATGTATCTATAATGTAATTTAGTCATGTTTTCATGCGCCAATGTTCTGATCGAGAGGATCAATAATGTAAACAAGTCATGTCAAGTGATTGTGGGTAACCATCCAATTGTCTAAGGGTTAAAGTCCCCACAATTTCAGGGCACTAGGGTTATTATACACTCCTAGTAGAGGTCGGCCCTAGTAGGGCTTTAGTCATGTTGGGATTAGTATACATAGAGAACTAGAGTCTCTATTTAGAACACAACTCATACACACTCAAGTGTAGCGCATAGTTGAGGAAGGAGAAGACACTGGGGATAGACAAGAAGAATATTACTGCTATCAGGAGATCACTTATTGTTTTGGGCTTTTACTATTTTGGTGTTGATTCTATCTCTGAGGAAGTTGTGGGGTTTTCTCCATTTATGGTTTCCCCAAGGAAAAAGACTTTTTTCATTGTATCTTGTGTTTGATTGCTATATTTATTATTCTCTCAGTTAAAGATCCTAATAATGCTAGCTTAATGTTGAAAAACTAACATTTAGCAGGAATTCCACCTTATATATCTCCTCCTCCTTTGGGAGAGTGAACTAGACAATCTAGACGGGCTAATACTCACTGTAATTCACACACAAATCTCACCATGAATCACCATAAGTCTGAGATCCCGGATTGTCCCCCTTATCCACCTCTCATCTAGGATGGTTGAACCTTCAAGTACGTATAGGAATCTGCTGGGGTATGGCCACGTTGTGGCTGGGCCATCACATGATGTATTATCACAATTTCCAAACTAAATAAATGCATACCACTGGTCTTGGTCACATAATCTGAGCAGTGAGACTCACCATGCACCCACTAGCACTAGAACATTTAGGTATTGCATACCAGACCTTCCTGAGACCAATCCAGCACCCAATGTTAGATCGAGTGTTAACCCTAATGGTGCTCCTAGGGGCACTTCTATTCCTTTCCATTCGGAGAGGTTTGGTAGTGGTCATATTTCACCTTCCATCCCTATGGTGGGAGTACCTTCGCACATGCGTCCTAGGCCTAGTACTAGTGTTCCCATTCATGGGACTGACCCTAGACATCTGAATATTGGGGGAACAAGTTACTTTCCTTCCCATATTCCATATTCTTCAACACCAGTTCCTTCAAATGAATTTTTGGTGGCACATCCTCATCCTAACTCACATGGTCCTTCGAGTTTGAGTTATAACATTATCCATGTCTGTCCTACATCTTCTCACACCATAGTGTCACAATGCTATATGCCTCCTTATGTGTCAAAAGGGTATGTACCATCTTATGTACCATTTTACGGAGCATCTTATGGACAAACATATACACCCTATGGCTCTAGATATGAACCCGCTTATCAGTCTCCTAACTATTGCTTTGTAGAACCCCAACCTCAAGGTACTCGAAACTACAATATGCAGCCCTATATAGGTCAAATGGGAGGAGGTTACTATCCCACTGGAAAAGGACATGGTGTTTATAACTATCAAACCTATGCCAACCAGACTTATTAGAGAGCATGGAGCCAAATGGCTCAACCTAGGCACCCTTTTCTTGTAACATTGAATTTACCTCACTTGTTAAGATTGAAAAATGATCCCGTGTCTCATTAACTAGCATGGACGGTCATTCCTGCCAAGATTCCTTTGGACATTCCGAAGTTTGAAGTTAACGATGGTGAAGATATTGGTGAGCACATCATGATGTTCCAACTATGGTTCTCTTAAAAAAATTTGAATCATGATTCATTCCATTTGAGACTATTTCAATGCACCCTCATGGATCTTGTGACGAAGTGGTAGATACATTTTCTTGGGGGGAATTATACATCATTTAATGACTTATTTATGACCTTCCTCAATCACTTTCAGGTACCTATGCATTACGATGTTGGTACTAAACTCTTGTTGACATTTCAACACAACAAAGCCATCCATATATCTAATCACATTCAAGAGTGGGATAGACGAAAGAGATTGATTAAGTATTTTATTCTACCCGAGTTCCTTTTGGAGTGGTTCCTCAAGAATTTATTTCCTTATATAGTGAAGGATGTTTCCACATGTGGAGTGGAGAATGAGGAACAAGCTATCTTTAGAGATCAGCAGATGGATTTGAATTATGCTCAGTCTGGGCTCTTGTATGAGATCATAATAAACACACCTAGATCCAATTTAAACCCTAAGTTCAAACCTGGGCCACATGCTGAAGGAATTATTTGCTCCGCAAGTTCTAAACCTACAGACTCAGTTACAAATCAAATGAGTCAGTTTCTTATTAACCAACCTATGTCGGTACATGCTACAAATTTCTCTCTTCCTACCCAAATGACGGTTCTAATTTCAGTGCAATCATCGAACCAGAAAGGTAACCAACAACTTGGGCAGAATAAGAAAGAAGGTAAAAAGAATCGAAAGGGTGGGAATAGGAATGAGAATGCTAATAATGAAAAGAACAACAATAATTCTAGGGGGGGATGAGAAACCTAAAAGTAAGGTTAAATTTCCTTCCAATCTTTGCGAGGATGATCATCTCAGGCACTTGTACCCTTGAATTGGAGATTCCTCGAAGTTCATCGCACAAAACCTAGTTTTGTTGGTAAATCCTTTACCGCAAAACCAAAATATGAGATCGAGGACTGTGGAACCTTGTAGTGCTCCTGGTGGGGGGTCAAAACCTTCCAAACAACATTTGTGGCCATGGTTGCATCAACATGATGGATGCCAAAAATATTGTGACACGTTCTAAGGATTATGGAATGTTGCAACCTGATCTAGGGAAAGAACCTGTTCCACTTGAGATCCCTTTGCATATTGAGAATCCTAGTGATAAGCCTAAAGCTCCACCTCCTATTCCTAAGTGATTCTTAAAGCATTCAAGGAACAATCCTAATTCCTGATCCTCCCAGAACTATCCCATCATCAAGGATTTGGGCCAAACTCCTTGTGTAATCTCTGCTTTAAAAGTTCTTCGGACTTGTCCTTTGCAAAGGAAAGCCTTGTTGTCTTCTCTTGGAGTGGTTTATTGAAGCTCTCCCCCAGTAATTAAATTTGAAACTCATGAAATTGGCCCTTTCTTTCCTTACTATGTGTCCCTTTTGGTTCATGTTGAGTGTCTAAATAACACCATAAAGCACACAGTGATTGATGAAGGCGCTGCAGATTTTGTGATGTATTTAACATGCTAGAATGGATTGGGGTCTTCTATGTTGTATATCTCAGGCACCATGTTAACTTTGTTTAATGGTAGATCTTCTCAGTCACACTATATAATTCCTCCCCTTGAGGTCCAATTGGGAGCGAATATTGTTGCGATCGAGATTGAGGTGGTTGATGCGCCCCTCGAAAATAATCTTTTACTGGGTAGGAACTAGATTTATAACATGCAAGAAATCGCATCATCCCTATTCCAAGTTGTTTTTTTTCCTTTGGATGGGAAGATTGTTACGATTAACAAGAAATATTTTGATCATTCTAGTTTGAAATCATCGTTAGGAGCTTCTATCCTGGATATCAATCATTCTCAGCCGACAACTGAGAATGTTGGGGTGAGCATGTATCCTTCATTGATGGGAAATTTTAATTGTGTTGTTCCTATTCTTATGAACAATTCTAGTATTGGTAAGGATTCAACATCGTTTATTTCCATTCCTTTTCAGATTTCACATATGGGGGTTCCTTGGACACTTCCTTCTCCTAGTTCTTTGGGTGAAGGTATTATTCTTGCCGAGATGGACATGATGTTGTCTACAACATTGGTGGCTTATCAAGCTAATATTAGTCCTATTATAGATTCTAGTCCTTCCTCTTCGGGGACAGAGGCGGAATACCCTTATGCACTTCCTTCTTGGGCGGTTACGTCATCTCACTTGCATGACTCTCTTGATGACATTTTTCCATTGAACAAATCTATTCTTGAGGCTATGTTTTGGTTAGAACAACCTTGGGGAGTTTTGCATCATAGATCTTAGTTTCTTCCTAAGGTTGATCATGTAGAGTGTGATGACTATAGGGTGATTCTGAGTGAGAAAATTGGTAGGCCTGTGGTCCCATTAGGCTCTCCTAGAAAGTATGCCAAAGGGAACATGGATAACCTATCACCAACTATACCTATCAATATTTCTAGCATTCCTGGCAAGGTTGAAAACGTGTACATTGGGGAATATTGTTCCCCCAATTAGGTTAGAGAATACATTGAGTTTTTTAAAGCATTTTGAGATGTGTTCACTTGGTCATATGATGAAATTTTAGGAATTGACCCTTGTATTGTAGAACATGAAATTAAAAACTATCCAGATGCTAAAATTGTTCCACAACATTTGCGTGCAATGAATCCTAGGAAATCACTCGTTATTAAGGTAGAGATAGAGAAGTTGCTCAAATTTGGCCTCATATATCCCGTTCCTTTGATGGAGTGGGTGTAAAATCCCATTTTGGTGGATAAAAAGCAAGGAATGATCCATGTATTCCCTAAATTCAGAGACTTGAATTGAGCCTATCCTAAGGATAACTTCCCTACACCATTTATTGATTAGATTTTGGATGAGTGTGTGGGGAGCGAGGTTTTCTCCTTTATGGATGGATTTTCAGGATATAATCAGATCCAAATTAAACTCGAGGACTAACATAAGAATTATTTCATTTGTCCTTGGGTTACGGTTGCGTATGGGAAGATTCCCTTCAGCGTTAAAAATGACGGAGCTACATTTCAATGGGCTATGACCTTCGACATTCATGATATTAAAAATATTATTGAAGTTTATATGGATGAATTAGCTGCTCATTCTCACACAAGGGTGCATCATCCTTATCATTTGCATTTGGTTTTCAAAATATGTCATCATTATCAAATTTAGTTAAATCCTCATAATTCCATATTTTCCTTGAAGGTTGGTTGCTTACTAAGGTGCATTGTTTCCAATGAGGGTATTAGGGTCGACCCTTTGAAGGTTGAGGAAATAGTTCAATTGTCTCCCCCATGTAATATTCAACATCCTCAAATTTTGCAAGGAAAGGTGAACTTCTTCAGAAGATTCATGGTCAATTTTCCTAATTTGACTAAAGGATTCATGTGTTTGTTGAAGAAAGACACACCCTTTATCTGGCATGAGCAAGCCCAGAAGTATTTTGATGCTTTGAAGAGGGCCTTGGCATCAGCCCTCATGCTTAGTCCACTTGGCTATATCCATGAATTTTTTATGTATGTGGTTGTGTCTCCAAAGATGATTCGTATGGTATTGGTTTAAGAGGATGAGGAGCTTCATGAGCATGTCATCTATTATCTTAGTCAAAACTTTATTGATGCGAATCTTCGCTGTACCCATGTTGAGGAATTATATCCTTCTTCAGAAAACTTTTGTGGTGTCTCACATTAATGCATTTCAATTCGTCCTCACCAGAAGGATGATAGGGGGAAAGTACAATAAATTGATTGTGATATTTCAAGAATTTGACCTCGATTTTGTTTCGAAAAAAATGAAGAAGGAATTAACTTTTACGAAACTTATCTCTAATTTTCAGAGTTTGGATGAGGGAGAGGTTCATGAGGACTCTTTCATTGATGAACACATTTTTCTCATTTTGACGACTAACCCATGGTACGGAAACAGTATTGTCTACTTGAAAAACTTGAAGATTCATTCTCACCTTTCACGAGATGAGTGTCGATGACTACGTCATGTAGCAAAGAATTACCTCATTGTTGATAACACTTTGTATCAGCATGGGTTTGATTCCATTTTGCGTCTGTGCCTAACTCATGAAGAGGGTGAGGTTGTGCTGAATGATTGCCACAGAGGAGTGTGTGATGGTCATTTATCTGGGATTTCTACAACTCAAAATATTTTCAAAACATGATATTTTTGGCCATCCATCTTTGAATATTTTTTTAATGCAGTCAAGTGGTGCCACCCTTTCTAGGTGTTTGCACAAAACATGCGCTCACCTAGTTTGATATCTTGAGGGAGATTGTCATTGACCATGGAAGGAACCTTTAGAATAAGATGATGGATGAGTTGTCTTTGAAGTTAGGATATAAGAAAGAGCATTCCTCTTCTTACTATCCTTAAGCAAGCAGATAGGCTGAAGTAGTGAACAATTCACTTAAGTCCATTCTCCAACAAACCATCACACAAAGAAAGACCAATTAGCATATCATGTTATATCCTTCTTTGTGGGATTCTCAAACAGTGGTCAAGAGTTCCACCGATTTTTTTCCATATCAACTTCTACATGGGGTGGAGTCAATATTACCGATTGAGTGCGAAATAACTTTTTTGAAGCTAGTCATAGAGTTCTTAGCAAACAATTTCACATTGGAAGAATGTTTGGTTCACTTAGAGCAGCTTGATGAGTAGTGTTGATATGCTTTGGTGGCTCTTGATATTAATAAGTGTAACTATTGGCCTAGAAAAGGGGCATAAGAAGGAATTTACATGCGCAACCAAGGAAAATGTGTGGTGGGCATGATAGAATCAAAGGAAAAGAGTGAAGGATGAAAAGGGCCCACGAAGGATGAATAGAGAGGTGTGCGGCAAAGGAAAGGCAAGTGCGGAAGCACGCATGGGGAGAATAGCTGAAAAGCGACAGGGCAGTTGTGGGTGCAAAAGTCGGCTTATGTCTGGAAATCCACATGAGTGGAAGCACACTGTAAGTAAGGTCATTAGTGCCTCATGTTGAGTCATGATCACCATATTTGTAGCCTGGGGGGCAGCTGATGGTGACAGTTAACATACTTCCTGTAAGCAGTCGACCCATCATGGTCATGTAAAATGTTATAAATAGGAGAGATTTAATAGTTAGAAGGTTGCTTTTTGCTAGTCGTAATTACAGAATAGGTTTGATAGATGAGATATGTATACAGTTGTAGAGAACAGATCTAAGGGATAGGTAATTAGGAATCTGCAAGACGCAGAGAGAATAGGGCAACGAGGAAGCTCTTTTAGAGCAGTGCAGATGCTAGGAGGGTCAATCCAAGTTGTGTGTGGATCTGTAGATAGTAGCAATATATTAGGAGAAATAAGATAGAGAGCATGAGACCTATGAGTCTGTACTTAAATACATATCCTAAGATTAGGCTTCGTCTTGTAGACTACAAGGTACTATATCCTTTCTCATGCCAGATGAAGAGCACCTTGGTGGTTTTTCCCAGATGGGTTTCCATGTTATTTATTGTGTCCAAATGAATGATTGATGTGGTGAATGTTTATGTGATTGGTTAATAGTTTATTTCCATATAATGTTAATTGTGGTTCAGTTTATGTTAGTTCTTGCAATTGGTAAATGGATGAACAGAAGCCTTACTAAATTGAACTTGTATAATTGTATATCATTCTATGTAATTCTTGTTATGAATCCTGAATTAATTCTTAGATTTGATTGATGTGAGTCAGTTGCATTGCACGAGTTGTGCCACTATGAGGGGGAAAGGAAATTCAGGTGGTACGCGATGACATACAATTGTGCTCATTCACGTAGAACAGACTCCTCTGTCTGGTCACCTTGTTTCCTTCGTTGAGCTCCTTGGCTGCGAGCCAAGGGACTATACTTCCCCGAAAATCATGGAAACATGGTTCTGAAGGTTACCCATCTATAAGATATCTTGGGTGAGCGTGTTCCTGCTTCACAGGTGTTGTCGATGGGGCTTTCTCTATCGGTCTAGTATCTTGGGTAGTTGTTAGATCGGCAGGCTACGCAGAACCTAGGTCATGCAAGTGGGAAAAAGTTTCCAAAAAATGGTTCTGTTTCCAAGACCTTTTTGATTAAATCGAGGACATGTAATGGCACTCAATGAAGGAGGAGATAGAATATCGGCTGGATGCTAAAATGTTGATGTTCTCCTGAGAAGAAGCCGACGAAATATAGGAGAATGCAAGAAAATGGATAGGGGAACTATCATAGTGAATGAGTGCATAGTTTGTGGAGAGGATATGTTGTGCAAGATCTAGAAGTAATATGGAAGATAGTAAGAAGAGATTTTCCCAGGAAGTTATGAGGATGACTTAGGCACTGGATTCTTGGGAAGTAGAAGAAGGTTCTGGTCAATAAAAAGGAGAAATGTAACAGGTGGAAGGAGGGCCTATATCTTTTCGAGGGAGGGTGAATATGGATGTGATTCATACCTAGATGAAGGATACTGCAACAAAGAGGAGGAGTATAGCCTAGTTTTTTAGAGAGAAGAATCAGGAGGGTCTATAGAATCACCAAGAATAGGACGTGACTACAACATTCCAGAGAGATCACCCAGAGCGAGACCTAAAGGTCCATCACCTAAACCCCTTGTGAACACTAGCAGTCCTAGTGTTGGGACTGGTGAGCATGAAATCCCATTAGTGATCCCCGTAAATCCTATAAACTCAGGAGGTCCAACAAGCAATCCCAACACCACCCTAATGGTGGGAACAAATTCTAGATTACCCACCTTTAATGGGAAGGGAACAAAAGACCCAAAACATCATTGGTTTCTTTGTGAAGCTATTTGGATGGTACACTTAGTACATAATGCTGATATAAAGAAGGGACAGATGATCACGGCTCTGGGGGATCGTGTCCTGGATTGGTTCACAAAATTTTTTGCCGCACCAGTAGGAACCCCACAGAAAAATATTGAGGAGATTCAGTGGGAAATGATATTGAAGTTTTGAAATCCCCAATTGGAGTCCCAATGTATTACCAAAATCAAGGAAATTAAGCAGGATCCAACAAAAATGGTATGGGACTTTGACCAGGGGTTTAAAATATTGATGGTCAAGGTCAATTTATAGATGTCAGATGTACAACATAAAGAGTGGTTTATTGCTATGCTACTACCACATATAAGAGGGTCGCTCATGCAACAAAAGATCGCAACACATACGGAGGCATTGGAGTTAGCAATGAAGCTAAAGGCTTCACCCATAGGGGACGGTGCTACAGGAATGATACAGATTTAGTCTTATTTGGCTAATATGACTATCGAACTCCAAGATATAAAAAGGGGAAAAGAATCACACAAAGACCTCTGGAGTACCCGATGTCAGACCAACAGACATACCAAAGATGAATTCCTGACATATATGAACTATGTTTCGTCTGGTGCGACAAGCCCATTGAAAAGCCAAAGATTACCTTGGTGCAATATATGCCAAACAAGAGGGCACCGAGACACGAATTCCCTATTTATGCAGAAGATGGTATGTACACCCACCAGTGTTTATTATAAATTTTGTAAATCTATAGGCCATGATGAAAAACATTGTAGGGCCTACCAACTCATGAGGGAGAAAATGGTAGATGCATATTTGATGAAGACGGAAGAGGAAGTAAATATTGAACAGACTCCACCTTAGTTCCAGGCTCCTCCCCAATTTTAGGATGCATCGCAATTCCCATTTCCACAATAGTTTTAGATAGCGCCCCAGTTTTAGAATACGGGCCTATATAACTTATACCAATAATCATACCAGCAACCACAATACTTGTTACAACCACCTCAAAGGGGGGTTGGCAATTTCAGGGGTCCTCGAGGAGGAAGATTTGGCTGGAGAATGGGGCCAGTTGTATGCTACAATTGTGGAGTACCGGGGCATTACACAAGGGAATTCCCAGAACCTGCAAGTACTTTTTCATACTATAGACACGATCACAATGTGGAGCAATGCCCACATCTCATTGCTCAATGGTAAACCCAATCGCTTGGACCAACCATCTTCGCCAATCTCAGAGTATAGTGATTGTACCAAAACTTAGCAGTTTTAGTATTTAGGGTTTCTCCTAGCTCAGGGTCAAACTAGGGTTTGACTTTCCTGGAGTTTTAACCAACCAAATTTCTTGATCCAGGTCTCCAAACTTTGGTTTTGATGAGGAGAATAACCCTATTCTAGACTCACTCAAAAATTCCTCTTTTGTAGAAAGCCCTAATTTCCACATCGAAACTGAAAATGCTTGAGATTGAATTCCGCATCGACAGAAATATGCACCCTTCAATAGAGAGTCATCCTAGCATACTTTTGCTGAAAATATGTGGAGGAAGATCCACAAAATAGGAAGCTCTAGTTCCTGTAGCTGCACAATGTCTTCTTCTCAGGTTAGCTCTAATACCATGTTAGTTTTTCAACAATTAAGCTAGCATTATGATCTTAGGATCTTTTCACTGAGAGAATAACAAGCACAGCAATAAACATAAGCACATCACAAGAGACAAGAGACACAAAGAGTTTTCATAGGGGAAACCATAAAGGAGAAAACCCCGCAACTTCCTTAGAGATAAAATCAGCACCAAAACAGTAAGAGATCTCCCAACAATAGTGGCCTTCTTGTCTCAGTATATTTCCTCCTCCACAAGTGCACCTCACTTAAGGAGTGAATGATGTGTGTCATAAATAGAGAGTCTCACTCTCTATTTATATTCTTCCGTTCACTTGAATTTCCTTTTGACACGTAGGCTCAACCTAATGATTACTACTTGAGCCTACACCTTAATTAGTGTATAATAACTCAAGTGCCCCGAAACTGTGGGGACTTACCTAATGACTTGATATGACTTGATTACATTATTAATCCTCCCGATCGGAACATTGGGGCATGACCACATGACTCAAATACATAATAGAAACATCCCGGAATAAACATAGGGTTACAATACATAAGATACATAGAAGAATACATTCTGAAGTTACATATACATCAACATTTTATACTTGCTGCAGAGACTAAGAGTTTTAGATGACTTTTATTGCATTTTTCATTCTTTTATATTGAAAAATACAAAGTAGTTGCATCTTAGATATGGATTTGAGGAGGTACTTGCATTGGATTGCTTGGATGAGAGTTGTGTTTAGGATTTCATATAGGAAGGATTGCATTGGCATTCAGAAAGGAATATATATTTATGCATCTCATGTAGTGGCATACCCTATTTTTCATTTGACAAAGATTGCACTTAGCATTGTTTGTTATGGTGTGCACTTTTATTTCACTGCTGAGTCTTCATATCACTAGTTGCACGGCCATTTCCCTTTGAGTAATTACAGCCAACTAAAATCAATGCTAAATTAAAATGAATTACACTCTTTTCTTTTCTAGGGTGCACCAACAAGCTTAGGTTTGAGGATCTTGGAATAGTTCATTGTAAGCCAATTCTCCAAGATCACTAGACAACAACATCTAGGTGTCTATCCAGGTGAGTGTGTGAAATCCTTGGTATAATTAGTGTTTCTCAAGATCCTCCTCTCAAAAGGGAGTTAAGCATGAGGCAGTGTGAGTGGTTATTGATTGGGATGACCCCTAGTCATAACTGAGTAGCACTGGATATATTTCTAGGATTGTATTCGTATATGGGGGATCTTTTGAGAGTTTTGGGCTTTGCTACCCTGCCCATACGGTCAATCCCTCCTGCGACTGTTCGCCTGAGAATTGAGTATATTGAGGTGACCTTAGTGGCCTTACCTAGGATATCGAGGGGGTACTTGTAGAGGTTATTCTGCATGTGTCCCAGTTAGGTTGGGGTCGGACAGCACATTCACTTTACGTGTTGAAGCTGAGGGCCACTATAATTGGTTATATACCTCTGCTTGTAGTGTATGGGAGTTTCGAGCCTCTCCTAGATGAAACATACCTATTGCATTAGGGAGCTCACATATCTTCCCCTTGGTTTGCTTGTATTTTAGCTGTATATTTTCTTAGGAGTGTGCTCTTTGTGCGCTAGTTGGCCTTTGGGATCGTGGTTACTTGAGTATATTTATACTCTCTTAAGTTCAGGTCCTTTTATTTTCAGCATGCCTGGTATCCTATCACCCGTCTTGGTCATAGTACGGACCCTGGTGTCAGACTTGGGGGCATCACAGCCCCTTACTGTGATCATATATTTGGGAATGGTCATATTCCATCCTCTACTCCATTTGTGGAGGATTTTTCCCTTCGCTCGGTCTTTACACCAGTGGTTACCCTCACTGGGGTGGTAGTGTATGCGTGAACATTGGGTCTACACCTTAGTTTCCTTTTTATGTCTCATCGTTCACCGCATTGTTTCCTTTGGGTGTTGTTGTCATGATCATACCTCCCTATATCCTATAGTTTGGATTCTTTATTGACTATTTTGGGTTGTTTTGGACTAATATGGTTGTCATGTAGGGTCCATTTTTTGTACACTCTCTCTGAGGTTTTGACCCGTTCATGCCTATCACAGGTATTATGTCTGAATTGGCATATAGGTTAGGATATCACATCCGCTTGCACTTATGCATTGCCTTATGACCGTTCCATATTAACCTTGGGTACAAACCCATTCCATGGTATCACAGAACCTTCATGCTGCTTTTAGAAGTGGTACTATGTAAATGGTAGAGCTTTCCTATACATGGGTGTCCTAGTTAGCTCCCCTTTGCATTTGGTGCCCATGCTGTGAGTCCTCTCTTAGGTCTGGGAGTCCATTGTATAGTACTTCCATGATATTTCGCAAGAGCCTCATACTCCTCTTGATCTTATGCTGGCCTTTTCCCTCAGTACTCCCTCGTATCGAGTTGTGAATGCATTATCATGAGATTTTCCTACCACATTGAGCTTTATGTCGGCTCCCCTGACATTGCGTTTCAGCCATATAGCCCAAGCTTGTCTCATGTCTAGCCATGCAGAGCCATTTTTTATATCCTTCGCATCTTGATTCCCTTTTTACAGGGAGGGGATTTTCCCCCGAGTGTCGATATCCTACACATGTATCCTTGCATTGAGCATAGGTATGTTCCACTTCTTGGAACTAGTTTTTTTGCCCTTATGACACTCGTCTCCTCCTAGTTTGTAACTATAAAGCTAGTTTATTCTTTTTTCATGCTTTTCAAATAACTGAAAAAGTCCCAAAAAAATTAAAAAACCAAAAAGCCAGACAAGGAAAGATGTTATATTTGGTAGCTATCAAGTCATGTCGCCTTCGAACAGAGCATTGTATATAACATCCATTGGTTGGGTTATAGTTTGACTTTAGGAGCTGTACTCATTTATCTGAGTTTATCTCCATCGACTGGTTAAGCTTCTAGTCCCTATGGAACCTTTATTGATGCCTCCTGTGTCATAGAGATGTCCCAGTTTGTATATCGATTCTATGCTGCCTTCGTTCAGTCACCATACACCATTATGCTCTTGTTCAAAGGAAGTTGAAACCTGAGTCGGCCATTCCCTAGTTATCTTGACTTTGCATGTCAACCATTCCTGGTACAGTTACTGGTTCATGCACCTTATGATTGAGTCCTTCCACATTATACAACTTTGTTGAGTACCTCATGTTGGGTGATGGGGGATGCCTTAATGCCCTCCTTCCAGTGGATTTCATCCCATCGACTTCAGATCATTTATTCTGGGATTGGAATCTAGAGTCATTTTGAGTGCCTTGAGACTTGCAGTCATCAGTGGCAGGTTCTCTCACCGTTGAAAGTTTCTTGGGAATACATCAATGTCCCCTGATCAATGGATCCTCTCAAGTGTTTGACCTCAACACATTTATTCACACTTGTTAGTTTGCACTCTAGTACCTTGATTCACATTTTCATTATTGGTGGGTGATCTCGCGTCTGTTAACAGTATACATTAATGATCGGTAATCAGATGATGGACTACTATGTTCGACCTCAACACCTCTATTCACATAGTAGGACATGTACTCGTAGCGATTTGTGTAGAAGACTTTCTATATTGGTGGCATCTCTTATATGCTACCTCTTTGATCGTGCCAATGTTGATGAGATTTCAGCTCTTGTGACTTGATTCCATTATATGTCAGACATTTCCAACCACTATGGAGATCTTGATCTATTATATATCTTTAGCCATTTTGGAGATCATGGTCCTTTGTATATCTTCATCATGGAGATTCTGATCTATGTATATTGTACATGGCTATGACTGCATATGTGACATTAGGTATCATGCCTATTCATGGCCATTGTACTCTTATGTATCCGGGACTGCTATATGTATTTGTAGTTATATGCAGAGTTGTATTATTGTACTATGCTGATTGGGTGGCTGGTCTTCCATTTGGGATCCTTCATCACTCAACTTCTGGGATGGACTTATAATGTATTTTGGCCATCGTATAACCCCTCTGATCTCATACATTAGGGGGCATCTATTATAGCAGATTTCACCACTCTAGATGAATCACACTTTGTATGGCCTTCCCCTGTCCCGCTGCAGACTCCTTAGACCCAATGGACCACTTTTCGTCCTTTGATGTTTCCTTGATCATCCCTAAAAACACATGAAAAATGATATACGCGACTTTTAACCTTGTAAGCGCGTACATACACGGGTTTGACCACTAAAACCACATACATCGGAATGTGTAAATAATCCAATTCCTTTTGGAGTTTTCCTTGACATGGATCTGACTCATTTGACTCCTGGCCTTCCATATGCCTTGAGATCGCTTGGATTCGACCTTTCATTACCCCTTTGAAAAGCTATATAAGGAACCCCTTGGTACATTGAAGGCATAAGAGAGAATTGTGAGCAACGAAACTATAGTCCATTGTTGCCTAAACTTATGCTTGAGTCTGCATCCCTTTGTCCCTTGGAGCACTTTTGTGTTCTTCCCAAGATTTCCTTTTGCTTGTGAGCTTGCTATCGAGAGATGGAGGATTGAAGTGGTGGAGGCCCAAGTGGGGGATTCAATTTCTCTGGTTCGCAGACGTGCTGTCAGAGGTTGTATCTTGTGATCTCTGATTCATATTAATAGAAATATCTTTTCCTGTGCAATGATGTGTATTTGAATGAATATGTTATCCATGGGATTATGTCAAATTCTTTTACATTAAAGATTATATATGCTAGAATAGATCTAACACCATGATATATAGAATTCTTGTATTGTTTACATGTTGTTGAGGAAGTAATATAGCAATTCAAGTTGAAGGTTGGAAAGCTCAATAGGGATCTACTTCAACCATTCGGAATAAGGTACGAGGTCTGATCCTTTAGTGTTAGACATTTTATTTCTATTGCATATTGGGAAAGATTGATTTTTGAAGTCAAGCTGTCTGTTGTGGTACCCCAAGCCATAGGAATTTCTCTCTATAATAGCTACAGAGAAAATTAAATGGCACAACAGGAGGGATGAGGCCTATGGTGTTTTTTGTCTGAGCATATGAAGAGACCTCGTCTTCCGTCTTGATGGATTGACATCACCTAATGAAGTATAGGAGAAGCTCGTAGAGATTTTTGGTAAGACAGATGAGATGAGAGGACATTAAATTGATAACGAATTGATCTCTTTGAGTCCCAGTAACTTTGAATCCCTGCAACTCTACTTTTCCAAGTTTAAAGCCCTTGTTTTGTAGCTAAAATAGTGGGGAATTGAAAATAAGGAAGAGAAACTATTTTTGGCCATACTCTCGAAGCTTGGCCTTGACTATTTAGTGTTTTTTTCAACCTTTCATGCCACCAAGTTGATAGCTCGAGCGTGGAAAATTCCTAAGCTTGTAGAGTTCATGGAATCCCTCACACAAGAACAAGATAAACTGGTGATGATGGGCACCATCAAATATTCCAAAGACCAAACTTTGGTTGCTGGAGATTCAAGGGTGGATTCAAAAGGAAAGAATAAAGATAAGAATCCACCTGAGCAAAAGAGAGACAAGAACAAGTCTCAAGAGGATCCCCAAGGCTCCAAGAAGAACTTCCAGAAGAAGGAGAACAAAGGAGAAATGAGCAAGTGTGCATACTGTAGTAAGGGCTATCATCCTGAAAGCTCCTGCATGAAGAAGAAAATTTACATGTTGACCCAACTCCTAGAGAAGAATAACATCTCCCTTCCTGATTGCTCAAAGAAGAGGGAAGGAGGATCAAATTCAGAGGACTGAGAGAGAGTACATGCTTTGGTTGCTAGCACATCAAGATCACCTAGCTTCATCATAGACTCTAGAGCTTCAAGACATATGGTTTCAACCAAGTAGGCATTCTCCTCTCTTGACATGTTGAAAGGTCCACCAATAGTGCTGGGATATGAATCTCTCACTGATAGTTTGGAGAAAGGAAGGATTGATCTTGACAATGGTAAGTTCAATAATGTATTGTATGTTCAAGGTCTTGCCTCTAACCTCTTGTCAGTGTATTAGATGACCCACACAGGGTCTCCAAAGAGGGTCATATTCTCCACTGATGATGTTGAGATCACAAAGATCTAGAATGGTAAAGTCATTGCAAAAGGAGTTGTAGATCACACTTCGAAAGTATACATGTTTTCACATTTTCTACCCTACTCAAACCCCTCTGCTCTTATGATTCATGCTAATGAGGCAACCAAGATTTGGCAGGAAATATTTGGCCATATTAACTATAAGTATCTTTCTGATCTAAGTGAAAAATAAATGGTCATAGGGTTACCAAAGATTAAGTTTTCCAAGGGAGTCTGTCAAGGTTGTATCCTAGGAAAACACCCAGAGCATAAATTTGAGAGAGCTAGTCATGAGAAAACATCTGTACCTCTTGAGTTGATCCACAGTGATGTTGCTGGTCCATTTCTTCATATCTCAATGAGTCAAGCCAAATATGCATTGACCTTCATAGATGACTTTTCTAGGTATTGTTGGGTTTACTTCTTGAAGCATAAGCCTGCAATTTTTGGCCTCTTTGTAACACCTCTGTTTTGACCCCGTTTGCATGATGTATATAATGTAATTAATCATGGTGAGGAGATAAAGGAAAAAGGACCACCATCAATTCAATTGTGTATGTTTTGGCAATAGGGATAGTTGCTGATGGTATATCATGATATCCAGCACATTATAGTTTGGCATTATGTAAATATGCACATCAAATAAAATAAACCACAACCAGCTACGATTAGGAAATGTTGAATGAAAAGGGAATGATTCCTAAGGTTAAGGAGGGAGGATTTTCTAAGCCATGGGAGCCATAGGGAGTTTTCCATGTGTCAACCACCCATTTAAACTTATGTTGTTTGTTAGTTGGGGGTAGTTATTGCTGAGTAGTGGTGGGTGTGGTAGGACTGCCAGTCCTTTCCCACATGCCCACTCCACCATCAGACCCTCCTCTTTACGTCTCATGGGGCAGAAGAAACATTCACTCCACTCTCCCATGATTCCACCCTCCGAAGGATTTGGTCTTGCTCATTCTCACGTAGAGATGGTTCGACTTCCTCATGTGCACCATTTGGGGGGGATTCTTCATCGACTGATCACCCTCATAAAAAGAGTTGTTCTCTCCCCTTATCACACACATGAATTTTGTGTTGGTTTTCCTCATGAAGGGAGCAGGAGAAATCGTGGCTGTCACTTAGGATTTTCGGGTGCAGGAGCCATTCACGCTCAGGGATGTGTGCCTATGGGTTCCACACTAGTTTCGGTGGTATGTGTATGTCCCCTTGCCAATGGTGGCCATTTGTGTTGTCTATTGTGTTCTACATTTGTGCTTTCCTCTGTCAATGCTAGGAGTTCGTTCTCTCTCCCATTTGCGGACCGTGTAATGCTGCCATGGTTTCATTGTGTGTTCAGGGTTGTTGTCTTCCCACTAGGTTTTGGTCTCTCCTTGATTGTTTTAGTTGCAAACATTTTTTGGGATGGTTGTTGAGTTTTTTTGGCCACGCTAGGGCCAAGAAAAAATCTAGAGTGTGGTTGGACCTTAATTGTATTCCACCTTTTGTTTGGGATTGTTACCTGGTTGTCTTTTCCTTCTTCAGAGAGCTGTGAATGGATTGTTTTGCTGTGGTTTGCAGTGGTTGGTCTTCGGACTATTGAGAGTGGGATTAGAGGCTGGGTATGCTTGAGAAGACTGGTCTTGAGGCCACTAGCTTAGCATTATCCTTTCCTAGATCCTTGATGACCTGGTAAACCCTACTGTGTGGATTTGGCTGATTAGAAAACCTTGGCTATGTGTAAGCCTACATTGACCCTTATTCTTTGAGGAATCATGCCCAGCTCAGGGGTGGAAGTGTTGCTGAGATATTGATGAGCACGCTGGCCTATGGTTGGGTGGAATGTTGTAGCGACGTAGCTAGTTATGGGAGAGTTCTTCATAAAAGATAAGTACTCCTGCCTATTTCATCTTTACAATTATATCTACTGTTTCATGAATTATCATGAACATGTCGAATGTTTAAATGTATATGGTTGCTTCCACTGAATGTTGAGTAACTATGTATCCTTGTATGTTATATGCATCTTAGCATGTATTATGTTAATATTTTTAATTTCAGCATTGATGTCTATTCATGTTCTTGGGGCTTTTTTCATGTATGCTTGGCGTTGGTAGCGTCCTCTTCACTGGTCAGAGGGTCGGGGATGTTACACTCTTCAAAGTCTTTAGGGATTTGGTTGAAAACCAGTCTGGGAGGAGACTCAAGATCCTCATATCTGAAAATGGTGGTGAGTATGGAAAGTTTGATTTCATTCAATATTGTGAAGATGTAGGTATTCATATGCAGCATTCAATCCCTTACACACCACAAGAAAATGGTGTTGCTGAGAGAAAGAACAGATCACTGAAGCAGATGGCAACATGTATAATGGAGGCTAAGACTTTGCCACCAAAGTTTTGGGCCAAGGATATAAACTATGAATCCTATATCTAGAATAGGGTGCCTCATAAATAGCTTGATGATATGACTCATTTCGAATCTTGGAGTGTGAACAAGCCAAATGTGACCCATTTTAGGATTTTTGGCTCTAAGGCTTGGGTTAGAATTCCAACAGAAAAGAGGAAGGCTTTGCAGCCCCAAAGCCAAGAGTGTTTATTTGTTGGGTACTATAAAGATTCAAAAGGGTAATAGATAATAAAAGTGAGCACAAACAAAGCCTTCATTGAAAGGAGTGTTCAATTCCAAGAAGAGCCTTTAGCAGCAGTTGAAGTTGGAGAGTCTTCTTCACCACAAGAACCATTGAATGTAAGTGAAGAGACAAATGAGTTTGCTGATTCTGATATGTATGATAATGATGATTTAATTGCAGCTCATGATAGTCCTACAAGACCAAAATGGGCAGCAAAGACCATTCATGCAGCTGGGGAACTAGCTGGAAATCCTAGTGATCCTAGGAGGACTAGATCTCAGTTTGAGAGTGCCCTATGTATGAAAGACCCTTTGTTTGCAGAGAATTGCTATCTGATGGTTGAATCAGACCCATAGACATATGAATATAGAGAACATGATCCAATATGGAAAACAGCCATGAAATAAGAATTCAGCTCACTCCACAACAACAACACTTGGGAACTGGTTGATCTTCCCCCAGGGAGGAAGCTAGTTCAATGTAAGTGGGTTTTCAGAACTAAATTTACTGCTAATGGTTCAAATTTTAAATATAAGGCAAGATTGGTATCCAAGGGCTACTCATAGGTACATGGTATTGACTACAATGAAACCTTTGCACCAGTGGCAAAGATGGATTCCATAAGGCTAACCTTAGCCATTGTAGCTTCAAAGCAGTGGGAGGTACATCACATAGATGTGAAGTGTGCTTTCCTGACTAGAGATATTAATAAAGAGATTTACATGTAGTAGCCTCAAGGTTCTGTTTCTAATCCATCTTTTGTGTGCAGGTTAAATAAATCATTGTATGGGCTCAAGCAAGTCCCCAGGGCTTGGTATGCCAAGATTGACAGCTTTCTAGTGTCATTCAGTTTTGTTCGATGCAAGTCTGATCCTAATTTTTATTTGAAGCCGATTCATGGTTCTTTGATGATTATTATCTTGTCTATGGATGACCTTCTGATTACTGGAAGTTCAAAGAAAGAAATTGCCTCCTTGAAGGATGCAATGAACCATGCATTTTCTATGACTAATTTGGGGTTGTTGAGCCAATTCTTGGGTCTCGAGATTGCTCAATCTCAACATGGAATAAAAGTACATCAGTACAAGTATTATTTAGATTTTTTGAACAAGTTCAACATGAAATATTGCAATCCAAGCAGGACTCCCTTCCTTTCAGGAGTTAAGCTTGAAGAAGTAGGTTCTTCTCCTATGGTAAATAATACACGGTATAGGTAGTTGATTATGTGTTTTCTTTACCTTACACACACTCGACATGATATTTATTATGCAATAAGTGTGGCTTCAATATACATGGATAAGCCTCATGAGATCCATTGGAGAGCAGCCAAAAGGATCCTTAACTTTGTTCAGGGAACAAGAACTTATGGGATCTTCTACAAAGCTAAATCTGATCTTGATTTGATTGGGTTTACTGATAGTGATTGGGCAGGTGACAACATAGATCGAAAGTCAACATCATGATATTTTTTCATGCTTACTAAAGGACTAATCAGCTGGTCAAGCAAGAAATAGAGTGCCATAGCACTCTCATCTACAGAAGCAGAGTACAAAGGAGTTGTAAATGAAGCAACTCAATGTTTATGGTTGCAGGGGATACTTGGTGAGTGTGGCTTTGAATCAGAGTTTTCAACTATTATATATTTTGATAATCAGAGCACCATTTGAATCTACAATCATCTATTTCAGAGATAGAGAACCAAACACATTGAGATCCATATGCACTACATCAGACAGCTTGTACATGATGGCACCATTCACCTACTCTTCTGTGCAGCTTCAGAACAAGTAGCAGACATCTTCACCAAAGTGTTTTGTGAGAAGACATTCAGCAATCCCAAATCATGGTTGGGTATTGCTGATCATGCTGTGAAGCATGATTGATGACAATATTTTCAAATTTTGTTTTACTGTCCATGTTTAAGGGAGGATTTTCCCACTGGGTTTTTGCCTCTTTCCTTGGTTAAATGGACATGGAGTATGTAAAGGTTGACTAATTTGCTATGCCCTATATTTTTCTGATATTTACTCATAAATTCAGGCTTATGGGGGGGTGTTAGAATAATAAACCCATATTTACGTACCTTAGACATTAATTAATCCATTTTTGTCTTATTTTCCTAGTTTCCAATATTCCACTCTATGCAAGTTGTCTTGCACATGCCATAGAAGTAAAACTTGCTAAAACTGAGTCATGGAGCTCTTGGGAAACATCCTAGAATCCATATTTAGCATATATACTTTATTCCACATCCTCCCTAGCACATATCTGCTTTTTCTGCTAAGTTGCCTGCTTTATTGAGATTTATGGCAAAAGGGAAAGTAAGACTAGGTGTAGTTGACTTGTTTTTTTCCCTCATCATCCTCCATTATTTTCTCCAAATAAAAGCATGTATGAGTTGTCTTTCCATCACTTATTATCTTTCCGAATTGAATTTTCCAATTCATGAGCCTCTAGGTAGATTTGGAAACTGCTTTATGCACCTATGGGGGATTTGACTAGATTTAGTAAGCCTACTTTTTACGTATTTCGAATGGAATCCTTATGCATTCAAATATCTCATGTAATTATATATTGTAGAAGCCTATGACTTCCTAAGTTTGGCTATTGTACACTTATTCAATATAGATTAGTGTTATGCTCCAATTTCAGTATCCTTTATGTGTAAGTTTGCATGTTTGATTAGCAATTTTGTGAGTGCAATTGTTCTATCACTTGGGTTCAATTCCCGCATTAAAAGGAAAAATAGGTTCCTATGTCAATTATGAATTAGGTAGAACTAATACCATATCAATAACCAAAAGCATCATAGGTAGTTGTTGATTCTTCAATGTAAGAGTCCCAAGTCCCATACTGAGGTGTTTTTCTAACTTCAATATAGCTATCATTTTCCATGACAGTTGAAATAGATGCAATGGTCGACGTAGCTTCACCAATCTTAGTTCCTTTAAACATCGTAGAATTTGATCCTTTAATAATTGAACTTGTGGAAGCATCAAGAACAATGTTTTAACCAATCAAACACTCAATTATAATTAAACTGGGGTGCTGACCCATAACCATTTTGAGATCCATATGCATTAAAGGTAGAGGCATGACCCCATCTCAATGTTTCAGGTAAATATTTTGATTCCTTGGCCTCTTACAATTCTGACCTCGCAAAATATGATACATATAATGCAATGATGATCTCTACTTATCACTATCAAGTTAAACCTCTTTTATGCATTGGTGGCCAATTAAAATTTTCATCTAATGTGACTACCCACCTAATTCACGATGTGTACAACTCTTCTCGGCCAATGTCCTTGATCCACATTTATTATATATACTACTATAACAAAAATACCCTTAAAACAAATATTATATAATAATACAACAAATATTATATTTATATAAAACACAAATTAATTAAATTTCATATTAATCCTATTTCATAAAAATAAATAAGTTATATAATAATTATTAAAAAAAATATAATATAAAACAAATTAACATAATTTATATCATAATAAAATAATAAAAATAAAACACAAAAATACAACTAAAACAAAAAATATATATGCAAATGCAGTTGTTAAACCAACAACTCTCGACCCACCTTTGTTTGACGACATTCATGACTGATTTTCCTGAACTAATGGAGATTTCATCCTCCAATTCCGTCAATGACTACTTAACCAACCCATTGGTGCCAAATAACATGTCTAAGAATACTATTGGCACCAAATATTTTCCGTTGGCTGGAGGAGAGGAGGAATTGGCGGTTATGACGGGTAGGTAGTTTTAATTGGGTGACAATTTTTATCATTTATTATCCCACCTTCAATATCCATTGAGAATATTGTGATGGATATTCACTACTATTGAGGGTTTATAATTTTTGTATTTAATTTCCATAATTTTCATGGATAAAAAAATAATGGAGAGAACATGGAGGCTCTTCAAGAGGTGGGCCACAAATTCTATAGCTCTAGAGTCAACATCACCTTCTTGTTGGAAAAAAACCACCAACAAAGCCTCGTTGATAGGGGTTCTCACTCTGGTGACACCCAACCAGCGTGATCTCCCTAAGTACCATCCTAGACAGGTTTCACCTTTTCCGGAAACACATGCAGACCAGATGAAGTCTCACCCGAGATGTTCAAGGGAGAGCTGTCGAAACCAAGTTTCCAAGAGTAAGAAGGGAGGACAAGGAATCAAGGACTCAACAACATACTCATCAGATTCTTCAGGGATAGTTAATTAGTATTGGAGCATTCATAACATGTCTATCAACATAACTAATGGATCGCTAACAGATCACATCATTCACTTATTCATCACAGTAGTGTCATTCATTCATATAATAGATTGAGTAAACATCCATCGTTGACATAACATCACATAAAGACAGGAAATAAATAAGAGACAATATCAGTTTAGGGTAACATCCATCATGTCATATTACTTCTGCGCAATAGATCCAAATCATATACTACTTCTCCACAGTAGGAGAATGATCACAACCCAAGATTCAATAGCTGGTTGACACAGACAGAGCGAAAAATGCTCAAGAACAAAATGAAGCAACAAGATCACACATAGTTATTAGATCACAAAAATGGATTGATCGATTGATATTCCACATCAATGGTCTCCTTCTTCCATCATCTTTTTTACAATTGCAATTATAACTCTATATATAGGATTGCGCCTTTACATCCAAGGTCCACTTCTAACTAAATTCTAACAAAATTCTAACAAACTAGTGACCTATATCCACAAAATGGGGTCAATCCGTACAAAATCACATAAGAAATTCCAAAAACGGTTATTCTTCCGCCTATCACACTGATTTAGTC
Source organism: Pseudotsuga menziesii (assembly GCA_001517045.1). Classification (NCBI taxonomy): domain Eukaryota; kingdom Viridiplantae; phylum Streptophyta; class Pinopsida; order Pinales; family Pinaceae; genus Pseudotsuga; species Pseudotsuga menziesii. The sequence continues at coordinate 193,483 of LPNX010209071.1, read as the reverse complement.
CTGCGCGGTGTCGCATGACCTTGCACATCCTTTGTTGTGCCATGCAAATCACTTACACAAAACCCCTATCAACAGGTCCCCAACACAGTCTTGTGGCTCATCCTCAAGCCACGTCAGGTAGACAATTTGTACTCCATCGTCTTGGTCTTGAAGTCCTCAAACTGCTACGATATCTCACGAACTTGGAGCTACACTTGTTTAGCTGTGTCCCGACAATTTAATAGATCTTGCTTCATTGTGTGTGCCTCACCATCCTTGCTATATACCATCTTCCTACCTTTTTGTACCACCTAAAGTGGATCGACTGCTTTGACAACCAACTGCCTGCCAATTTCTTCGAATTCCTCCAGCTGAGTGCTCTACTTGTGTTGGTGCTTTTGGACTCTGGTGGCTCTCTACTGTAGGTCCTTCAACTCTTTGGAGCATGTAATATGAACCATGAGAGGCATTGCTCGTAGTGATGTCTTCCATCAACTGGGCTTCATCTTCCCGTGCTTTCTTGATCAATTGGTCCAGTTGGTCATCCTTGATGACACTTTTTCAAAATTGTGTCATTTCCTCAGTGATCATCTTTTCTTCCTACTCCATTACTTCAAACTAGGTCGTGATATCTTTGATGGTATTTTTCTATTTGGAAATCTTCTCAGGTGGCGTCTCAGCGTGAACAAGGGAATTCAACAGATTGTTGGTCAACTGGAGCTACACAATAACTTCATCAAGTCGTTTGGCCTTAGAAACTGTAGTGAGTTCTTCATACTTTCATAGATGTGTTGACATGTCTCATCAACAGCTTTCTCAACCATGCTACAACTAGCACAGAGCTGCGTGTTCTCGACAACGAGGCATTCTTGCGCCTTCTTTAACTCGGTGATTTCTTCGGTAGATTTTCATTACATCTCTTCCTGTGATTGCTTAAATGTGGAAATATCCTATTCCTTTTATTCCGCAAGCTACTCCTTGACTTGCTGTAGCTCATCAACTTCTTCTTCCAACTTCTTAGCCTTGTTCTGAGACTACACATACCCAACGCTTTGCTCCTTCTTCCTCCCATCCAACTCCTAGTTGGAGACCTGCTATAACTACACTAGAACCTAAGTAGGTAACTTATTGATATGAAGAGTAATACTAGGTAACGGCTATAGTAACCAGTTCACTTATTCACTACCCACATCGATTGCTGTCAGGGGAACTTGAACGTTCCTAGCCCATGGATCGGTGCTAATCGCTAGGAATTCCTGCATGAAATCCATCTCTTGTGTCATTTTTGAAACAACATCATAAATAGAATCTAACTTAGCTCTTAGTGTTAGGATTATTAATCCTCCCTTGTCCAAATTTGGTCATATGTCTAAATCGGGAGTCCATCCAGTCTATTTATAGTCATTAGCACCATTGGGTAAACTTGACCTAATTGGGGCACATGTTTCAGTTACTAAAGTGTGGGAAACACTAATTGAGGCTCACTGCCACTTACTGCACTTGATTGCATAAGTTTAGGAGCCTCCTAGATCAATCCCTACAATTTAGGAAGCCACTGGGAGTGCAGAAACCAACCAAGGTCAGTTCACTTCAGTTAATGACTAGTCAAGCTAAGTTAGGAGTAAATTACAATCATTTCTCACCTACCATAGTCAGTTAACCATTAATCAACACTAAATGTAACACTTGGTTGTGTTTTAGAGCTCCGATGAACTCCGGTTATGATTTAGACAAGGACAGTTAACTACTGGGTCCTTCGATAGTGATTTAGACAAAGTCTTGGTTACCTACAGTCAAGTAGAGTCTAATCAATTCGAACTTCCTCATGTGGATTCGAATTGCTTGTGGATATTAAAGCCATTTTACATTATTGTAATTATCATTCGGATTACTTTTTTGATTAATGAAAGCATTCACAGCTGCAAGCCTTTTGCACTGTTTCATTCTTCAATTGCTAAGTAAATTGTGAGATCTTCTTTGTGAGTTGTGTATTTGTCTACAGATCTATATGCTCAAATTTACATGGTATCATAGCCTCGGTGGACAAGACTCCTCTCCTCCTCAGATATCCAGCCGGATCATTCTTGAGCAAAATTTCTCCTTCCAGTACTGCACCAGAAGTGGAGAATTTACCACTTAATACCCTAAGCAAAGGAACTGTTGATCAAGCTTGCTTAATTAACTAAGCTGGGTGTGAAGGAAATTCCAAAAGTGCAGACTGTCTAACTTACTTTGTATGTTTGATTGTGTGACAGGTTATCATCTTTTCTTACAGCATTCGCTACAAGAGGCCTCTTCTTCTCACTGCATTCGCTACAGCAGCTCAGTCTTTCTTATTTCATTCAAAATGGCTCATCCAATGGAGCCTCTCACTCCCTTCAACTATCACGAGTGGAAGGATGACATGAAAGTATTGCTCCTCACCAAGCATCTCTTCAGACTCATAGAAGAAATAGAGGAAGAGCCAGAATCAGTTAAAGACAAAGCTAAGTACATGAACAGGCTTGATGAAGCCATTGGACTCATATCCTTCTTAGTATCTAAATATCTTCAATTTCACATCCAAGACTTGGACACTCCCAAGGAGGTTTGGGACAATCTTGCTTCGTTATTTGATAAGCATGATGAGATGAGGATCCATTAGCTAGAAAATGATCTGATTACTCTCAATCCATCAAATTTCAAATCTGTAAATGAATTCTTCTCAAAGTTTAAGAACCTGATATATCAGTTGAAGCAATGCAAAGTGAAGAAGGATGAAGATCATCTCATCCTTGCTATTCTCACCAAGCTCAATTCAGACTACTCAGTCTTTGTATCCACCTTCCAAAAAGTAAGGCTCACTACTCCAAATTGGAATATTCCCACTCTTAATGCTTTCATCCAATCCCTTATTTCTGAGAATGATAAATTGATCCAAATGGGGATCATTTTATCTCCCAAAGATCTAGCTCTTGTTGTAAGAGGATATAAGGTAGCGAATGACAAAGGGAAGCAAAGAGATGAGTCTGAGCAATCAAAAGAACCTTCAGGTTTGAAGAGAAGCAAGAAGAATGGCAAAGGCAAGGTCCTCTGCCCTTACTGTGGAAGGGGCTTCCATTCAGAAAGCTCCTGTATGAGAAGACAACTTGATGAAATGGATCTTCTTTTGAAAAAGCACAACATTTCTGTACCTGCTAGCATAAGGAAGGAAGACTCTAAAGAAGAAGAAGAACAATACCAAAGGAAAGGACATTCACTGAAAGCTTGCTGCACATCAACACCTGCCTTCCTCATTGATTCTGGAGCTTCCAACCATATGGCTGCATCCAGAGAATCATTCTCTTCTTTTCAATCCTTTGATGGTCCTAGTATTTAGTTGGGCAATAACAGTAAATTCCAAACCAAAGGGAAGGGCTCTATCCAACTTGAACATGGAAGGTTCAAAGATGTGTTGTTTGTTCCCTCCCTGGCTTCAAACCTATTATCTGTCTATCAGATGACCCATACTAGATCTCCAAAGCAAGTAATATTTAGTCCTGACTCAGTGGAGATCATAGATATCTCTACTGGGAGCATCATAGCAAAGGGTATTGCGAATCATGCTTCAAAATCATATGAGTTCTCACATTTCATGCCTCCTTTAGAACCAGTGCACTCTCAGCAGCCACCTGCAAGGGAAGGTAAATCCATTGCATCTACTTCTTTTACAGCTTCTACTAGTATTGTAGATCCATCTATCTCATTTTATGACATTAAGATTCAAGGTGACTCAGATCTAGATTCAGTCCCTACTTCCAAACTGGAAGCTAGGAAGATGACTAGAAACTCACCTGACACTCATAAAGGAAAGACTCTTGTGCTATGTTATACTATTTTACCTCCTTTAGAGAGATGCAATAGACTTCCTATAAGATGCAATATGGTAAGGGCTTAGTCTTACTACATTCAAAAGAATGGATATGATCATACACCTCTTCATTCAGCAAGAGACAAAGGTTACATTCCTCCTTCCTCCCATCATCATTTTTGGAGAAGAAGGAGAAGTCTACATGCCAGGCCCCAGAATACCTGTGCACATCACACCATGCATGTTGCTTCACTACCTCATAGAGATGAAGATTGCAGCAACATATTTTCAAGTTTTTCAAACTTGAGACCTGATTCTACTTGCTTAACTAGAAGGAGGGATTTTTTCCCATGTGGTTTTTACCCTAGCTCCTTGTATTGAGCAGTTACTTTATTTTACTTGATGTAATGGGTGACCTATGGTCTTAGTTACCAGGGCCCATAGTTTGTCCAAGTTAGCATTCAGGGGGGGTGTTAGGATTATTAATCCTCCCTTCTCCAAATTTGGTCATATGTCTAAATCGGGAGTCCATCCAGTCTATTTATAGTCATTAGAACCATTGGGTAAACTTGACCTAATTGGGGCACATGTTTCAGTTACTAAAGTGTGGGGAACACTAATTGAGGCTCACTACCACTTACTACACTTGATTGCATAAGTTTAGGATCCTCCTAGATCAATCCCTACAATTTAGGAAGCCACTGGGAGTGCAGAAACCAACCAACATCAGTTCACTTCAGTTAATGACTAGTCAAGCTAAGTTAGGAGTCAGTTACAATCATTTCTCACCTACCAAAGTTAGTTAACCATTAGTAAACACTAAATGTAACACTTGGTTGTGTTTTAGAGCTTCGATGAACTCCGGTTATGATTTAGACAAGGACAGTTAACTATTGGGTCCTCTGATAGTGATTTAGACAAAGTCTTGGTTACCTACAGTCAAGTAGAGTCTAATCAATTCGAACTTCCTCATGTGGATTTGAATTTCTTGTGGCTATTAAAGCCATTTTACATTATTGTAATTATCATTCGGATTACTTTTTTGATTAATGAAAGCATTCACAGCTGCAAGCCTTTTGCACTGTTTCATTCTTCAATTGCTGAGTAAATTGTGAGATCTTCTTTGTGAGTTGTGTATTTGTCTACATATCTATATGCTCAAATTTACACTTGCCACAGTGAACCCTTCTTAGTTGGACTAATGCATGGCTTGCACCATGGCATCGGATGAGTACATGACAACCTTGATGAGCCATTGTAGTTGGTTCTCCGTCATAGAGCGGGAGCTGCTGCCCGCTTTGAGGTCTATGCATCTTTTTGTTTGGTTATCCTCAAAGATGCATTGTGCTTATGGATCATATTTGTTCGATGACTCTCCATCAGAGTCGTGAATACTTTGCTCTGCTTGGACAGGCTCGATAGGGGCATCTGCTAGCGACCCTATAGATATCTCCTCCATGCTCATAGGTTCGTACCATTCAGTTGGCCACTCATGAAATACGACATCCAATTCTTCATCTGTGATTTTATAGACCATAGGAAGCCATTTCTTATCAGGTTCTCATCGTTCCTGGATATAAATAGAAAGAGGCCCGATAGAAAACTAAAGAATCCTTTGATATTTGAATGCTGCGGCATTGGGTAACAGGGGAACCTTGATGACTCCTTGACCCACCACAAGTTCTTATACCGTGTTCCTTTGCATACTTCCACAGCAGTGATTGACATTGGGTGGTAGTCCTTTGGATCCATCCATGTGACTAATGCAATGAGAATCAATAATGAGCTATAGGAAAAGGGTTGTTCCGTAGCCTGAGCAGTGACAACATCTTCTAGCAACTAGTTTAATAGAAATATGGACCACTTCCATTGTACACCCTCAGCACATTTTTTTTCACATGCGACCATGCCTGAATTACATTGGACGGGCCAATTATTCCTAACGATATTGCTGGCTAGAATGTGGGCCATGATACGCAATACCTGCTCATTAGACTATCGATGTGATAGGCAGAAGCATCACGCTGAAATCCAAATTTATCCTTCAATTACAGGGAAATATTTTTTTCATTGTCTTGCCCTCTAAAATACTGCGTCAGATCTTCCCTGGCCTTTGGTAATCCTGTAATATCTAAAATCAAGTCAACCGTGAAAAGAATATGGTCCTTTAACCATAGCGTCCCCCCATGAAAGCATGCCAACATTTGCTTGACGCAGGCATGTGCTTCATTCAATCGCATGAAATGAGGTATGTTAATGAGCCCCAACAACCCTGACTTATCCAAGCCCTATGCCCATGGGTGAGGAATCTATTGGATAGGTGTGCTGGGCACCATAGGAAATGACTAGTAAGGTTCATCCACTATGTTCTTCAGTAGCAACAAATCATGGTCTTCATACTTCTTCTTGACCAAGGAAGGTATGATGTCCATCGAGCAAGTCATCCTGTCTGGTAGTGGCAACAACTTCGGTAGATACTTCTTATTCTTGGTGACCTTCTTTGGCTTCACCCTAGGTCAAATTGGAGTGACATATCCAAGGATATCATTGATGGAGATGCCCCTAGGCACAGTAGACTCGATAGCTCCTGAGCTTGATGGTCCGGTCTGTACAGTTCCCTCCCCTTGCACCCTAGAGGAAATACGTGTGTGTCTCTTCTACAGTAGTGTGGAACTGGGCTTCTGGGCCTTCCACTTCCCTCTAGGGATTGAAGAGGATCTGACTAGCATGCTCATTATTTCCTCTACACTTTCCATGGGCCAAATGGGGGATTCTTGGTCACTCAAAATCTCAATTGTCCTGGGATTGCTCAGCATTTTGCACTCTACAATCCTCACTATGCAAACAAATACACTTCAATCTCACTCCTTTCCTATCGCATGAAATTATGCTACTACTTTAAGCTCAATACTTCACTCAATTCAACTGAACAATTCCTTGTTCCCACATCATACATGTTCTTATAGCCAATTCCCGATCCAATCTCATCATTTCGAAATACACCATATCCATCATGACCAAATCCCACATTAATGACCCCAAATCCACTGGCAATCTCATCTCACTAACGATCGGATCGGTCATAAATGCACGTCGCTTCACCAAGCACCACCATCTAACTTCTTTAACTGTCTGTATTTATTGTTGATTTGACCAACTCATAGCCCTAAGGCTGTCGCCGGTGGTCTTCCTCACAACACTACTAATTGCTATCCTTACATAGCCTCTTCCTTTGTGCTCACGATGTTATTCTCTAGCTAGTATATATATATATATTCACCCTTGCGTAGTTCCTCAAGAATTGCGTGGCTCGGGCCCTGTCATATAGGGCCTCAAGAAGGTGCCATTCACAAGTTTAGGCAACATCGCACCATCTAATTGTTGTAATTGAACTGTACCCCCATATGTAATTGAATAAATACAATATGGGCCTAACTAGTGCATCTGTAACTTACCTAGATGCTTCATCAACTTGCTATCGTATAACAACACCAAATCTCCCTGTGTAAATTGCTTATTCTTAATGTGGCGATCATACCACCCCTTTTGTCTATCCTTCTCGACGTGCTAGGGGAAACCTGCGATAAAGAGGTCCTCTTCAATCTAGATCAACTGTGAAATGCACTCCTCTAGTTCTTCCGCAGTATCTATGCCAATCGCGGAAACAATATGCAGACTAGGAACAATCTATTCCATAGGCATGACTGCCCCTTTCCCATATACCAATTTGAACGGTGTCTGTCCTATCATCCTTTTACAAGTGGTGCTATATTCCCACAGTACCGCTGGAATTTTCAAATCCCAGTCATCACAATTAGAATTACATACATTTGTAAGTGCGGTTTCCAATATTGTGTTGAAGGCCTCAACAGTCCCATTTGCCTGCGGATGGTATGGTGTTCTTTTCTTATGTTGCACCTGTAAATCCTTAGTTAGTGCTCTCACCATTCTATTGATCAAGTGACTGCCCTAGTCATTGTTACCACCTAAGTTGTACTTAATGGTTTTTTATCAAGTGGGCCTGGTGAACCAGACAAAGATGATTTGTTCGGACTTCAGAAGACCTTCAGAACTGCTTCTGGGAAGTGCTTGTTGTACTATATCAGATGTTCATACCCCATAGGGGAGTTGTAATAAAATGTTCTAACATGATAATGTCTATAAAAGAATCGGTATCTTAGACTTTATTTGTCAATTTGATCAGCCTAGGGTGTTTTTTCCCTTGCTTATTATTGGTTGTTGAATAAACGACTCATAATTTCTGAGTTTTTCACTCAATACCTCCAAAGTTGGGGTGGTCGGCTTGCAATTTAGGCCTATTGAGGTTATTAGGGTCTATGTGTCAATGTATTAACATGCTAGGCATTATGGTCGAGTCATATGAACATGTCTAAGTCCCCCTAGGTTTTATATTTTTTATTTTGTTAAGTTTTTTTTAATTTTAATTTTTCCACAAAACTTAGGCTATTTTTTAATAGTCTAATTGGAAGAATTGGTTTTGTAATAAAAGTGGGCTTAGAAATCAGCTTCAGTCATGGGGGTGCTCATTTCAAGCTCAAAGTGCCATGTAAACCCATAGACCAACTTTTCCTAAGTTTTGACTGATTTGTCCATCACTCAGGTCAAAAATCCCTAAAAATCAAATATTGACTATTTAATTAATAAATTAATTAAATAATGGAGAAAATTCAAAATCCTAAATAATTGGGATTTGCTCTGATTTGACTGAAATCACTCTCATCGGATTGGGATTGACTGGATCTGAACATTCCTTGACAAAAGGAGGTGATCTAGGCTGAACAGAGAGTACATTACTGCATGCAATCTTTGGAATTGCGCCCTCTCTCTCTCCTCCACACGTGGGCTCATCAGGATGAGTTTTGGTGGATGCTTCAATTAGTAGGATGAGGTGTCAGTTAGATCATCTCTCTAATTGACAGTTGCACCCAGTGAGACTAATATTAGACTCAAATAGACTCAAATCAAGCTCATATTGACTCCGCATGTAGCTGCTGTCTCTCTCTCCTTGGGAATTACGGCCCCCCCTGGGCTAGATTTCCAGTTTTTGTTATAAATAAAGCTCAGTTTTCCTCTTCCAAGCTAGTTAGAGTTGGATTGAGAATTTGTTTCTATTGTATTGTATTGTTTACTATTTTGGAATAAAGAAGATTTGGAGGAAATATCTATGGTGTAATGCTCTTCATGTGTGGATGGTGATTTTCAAGTGCGTATGAGGTATAATCTGTGTTATTGATCTTTGCTTTTTTGCTGATTAATTGTTGGCCTTGAAGGAGAGATCTCCCTCCTATTGGGGTAAGATATTATTCTAGTTTGATTTATTCTCTTACTATTCACCTGTTTCAGATCTCTTGGAGTTGCATGTATTTTAAGTTTAATTGCATGCTTTCCAATTATCTTTTTCCAGCAACACCTATGTTTTAACCATCTGTTTGTGCAATGATTTATAAGTTGCAGGTGATCTCACTTGTAGAAGGGGTTGAGCTAGTTTTCATATTCCTCATATTCAATATCTTTTGGAGGACATAGTCCCTTAGTGTTTCACTAAAGAAGACTCCAAAGCCCAACATTCCCAGGCTTCCATCACTCTTTCTCTCTCTTCCTCCTAAAAATCAAAATTTTACCTGGTTACTTTGCTTACAATATTTGTCATTATTCAGATCTATTATATTAAATTAAAACTTACATATATCTATTATTTCAAGTCTCATAATCTATATCTCATTCCTAAAAAGTTTCATAAAGCATTCTAGATCTAGTTTAGGGAAATCATCAGTTTTGCATGGCAATTTAAATAGAATCCATAGTTTGCATGTATTAGATTTCTGTTTCTGTTTTTAAAAAGATAAAATCCATAAATTATTGCACATCTCATTGGCTTCCCAAACAGCAAGCCAAGATCCCAAGGAAATCTTTCTTTCCTTTGGTTCCTTTTTACTATTTTAACTAGTTTTAACTTAGTTTTTTTTTGTTTAAAATAGGTTGACGCAAAGGTAATTTCAAAATTGATTTTGGACATATTTAATTTTAATAAGCTTGTGGTATTTTAATAGGAATTACAGAAAGAGGAGAAGCTTCTATTCGAAAGTGGCTTTTTGATCATCGGAATCCCCCCAGGGGTCTCCCTTTTGACTTTAATTTTAATTTTGGGCAATTTGTAAGATATTGGTTTCATCCTATATAAGAACCAATAGGATTCAGATAATTTTATTGATATTGTCATAGCATATAATAAAAATTTTCTCTGAATAGGATCTTTCGAGCCCGTTCCCCATCCCCCCTAGGGGGATTCGCGCCTTTTAGTTGTTTTTTGCAATTTCTTATTTTTTCTTGCTCTAGATTAGTTTCATTAATGAAAAATAACATGATTTGATTAATTTATCATATATTACATATTACAGTATCAGATTAACTTTAATACTTACCCCACGATTTTCCGACTGACCCAAAATGGGAAAGAGATGCGTGGTAGGACTAATTATAAAACTTGTGGTTTGCTTGCTTTTTGCTGATTATTATTAATTTCTACAAACACTCTTTTAAAATCAACCCCTTCCTTGATTGTCCAATTGAGGTCCACTTGTATCAAAAGAGGTTCCTAGAAGGTTTTTCTTTTTAAAAAACTCATCCTTTAAAATTTACTAAAATTGACAAGACTCCGGTGTGTATGCTTTTCACTTATCTGTGGTTCATCCGATCAGTCAAGATGAATCAAAAGCAACATGAGTGACTAGATTAATTAGTCTTGACCTTCCCCAGTTAACCACCATCAGGAAAAAATCCAACGCCTCGATCAAACCATAAACAGTCACAAAATACCCAAAGGAAGTGGGAACTCTTCGACAGTGACCTCGATCTCTGTTACACCTTCCGGTGTATTATGAACACAGTCTTAGAGACTCCATTCAGCCAACACATTCCTTGTGGGTATATGTGAAGGTTTATTTTTGGACATACTCCAAGTACCCCTCGAGTATATCTGGAGTCCCCTCTCACCTAATTTTAATCCACTCATATTTGACATTCACTCCAAGCACATGGAAGTACTTTGATTATTTTATGACTCCATTTTCAAGGCACTGGTTCTATGTTTAAATATTTTTGATATATATATTGTGTCTCAGCATTGTGCTTTATTGTTCTTATTTTCATCTTGTCATCTATGGTTATTTATGGTTAATTTGAAAACTCCTAAGCAACTATCTCAGTTTAACATCATCATACTAAAGTAATTTGCCTTAGTAACTTAATATGGTCTACCCCCCTTGGCTTCATTAGGCGTTGAGCCTAAACAAAGGAGTCAAGAACAAGGTGACATCCTTGACTCGAGACTTGCCCCCAAGGACACACCTAGTGGCTTGAAGATTTCTTCCACGTTCCCCCCGAGGTGTGTGAAAGGTGGCAACACTTTTTGGTGCTATTGCTGGTGATAAATATTTTTATTCCCGAGTACAACTTAGCTTAATTTTTGCCTAAACAACTAAAAAAATAAAAAATTTGATTGATCTTGTCTTTAAAAAAAAATATAAAAATTAAAACTTGATCCATCTGGCGACTCCACTGTCTAACATCCCTCCAAGAATTTCTACCCGAAGAAACCACCATCAATTCTTCAATCCTCTCCCTAATCCCAAAATTTTTATTAGGGAAGGATTGAATAAGTAGAATTCTCATAGAAACCTTGAATATTTAGGAGACCAATCCCTCTCAGATATCCATCACATATTTGTAGAGATTCATATTCACCAATCTCAAGAAAAGACGATATTCTTCAAACCCCTTGACTTTTCTTAGATAGCAGGTGCTCCCCATGCCATTCTGAATGATGTTATCAAGAAGATCCCATATTTCAGGGCAATAATGCCATCACTGCCAAGTCTCACCTTTGAAATTTTAAAAAGCACCTGGTCAGTTATTGCAATGATGCTACCGATGACCATGATGATGTCAAAATGAAGCTCTCTACTTTATCCTTAGAATATGATGTTGGAGAATGGTACCTTGACCTAGATGATGATTAATATAAAACTATTAGTGAATTCCTGGATGGATTTAACAATAAATGCGGAGAAAAGAAGGAACTAAGACATTTTCTTGTTGCCCTTTATAGCATAAAGAAGATGGAGAATGAAACCATGGATGAATTTAATACTAAATTCAAGTGTGTGGTTGCGTACCTTCCTAGAGACATCAAGCCAAAAAATGCCTCTATCCTCATATCCTACATTGAAGCCTTCACAAGTGACTTAAGGTACCAATTGAGAGATAAAGAACCAACCAACCTGAAAACTGCCCAGGAATTGGCTGAGAAAATAGAATAGAATATGCAATCTTCAGGCAAGTCGAACATTCCAGTTTACACTAGGGGAAACACTTCCTACAACAAAGATACCAAGGATAAATCTATTGAATCAGAAGAAAAGGTAAGTTCTAAATATCCCATGGAAAAGGTGGCAGACATGATAAAAAAATTGGTTACTAGTCAAAACCAACAGATGGCCAATCATACTACACAATTGAATGACATGCAGAATAGATTCATCACAATGGGAAGGAATAATGGACCTAGGAACTTTCAACCCAAGAAAAATAAGATGTATCAGAAGAAATCCCCTCAGTAAGAGCCTAGGAGTCCAAACCAGTTAAACTTAGCTAACATGGTAGAAGAAGTACTTCAATGGTGTAGAGCTTCTAAACAATTCCACCAAGAAATCACTTGTTATGTTCCAAATCAAGTCCTGGAACATGAACTTACCAAGGTCAGTAGTGAGGAAACAACTTCAAGCGATCCTAATCATGTATACATGGTAGGCAAATCCTAGCCTTTGTCACCAGCTAAACAATACAAACCTAAGGATGAAACCATTGCAGAATTTTATAGTGAAACTTATGATGAAAACTGTAATATGCATAATGGGACTCCGACATGTTATCCATATAATGATATCAGTTTGGAAGATTTAATACCTTGTGACCTTTTTTCTGAATAAGATGAGTATGAAAATGAGGACAAGTATAACTTGGAGCATGATACAAGTGACAAATACTCCCTTATGTCTGACAAAGATGTTGATAATGAACCATAAACTTTTGATGGTTTTGTTGATTCTCCTATCTATGGTGTATCTAAAGGAGAGAGCATGGACCTTGTGGCCTTGGGAAATTTTGATATAGAAAAGCAGCATTCAAAAATATTATATGATCATTTAGAGTCATATCATGCAGAGCCACACAAAGGTATCAATAATGAAGACATTGAGAAGTGGTACTGTGAAAAGACAGATGTGATGTAGTTAGTAGAATACCAATCTCAACTAACATCTTCACATATATAGTTTCCTTATTATTTGGATCCGCTTGGGGCTTATACAGTGAGTTATCATCCAGTAAGCCTTGATGATTGATATGATGGTGTATTCAATCTACCTCATCATTATGATTTGTACATCAACCCTATCCAGTCACCCATAGAAGCAGACTGTGCAAGCACTTACCAGTTTGGGAGGAATTTTGACGACATTATTCATGCCTATGATTTCCCATCCATCCCACCCCTTCCAGATCATCATGCAAGTTTTATTTTCTGAATAAAGTATCCTTGCTTTGGCTGGTAACCAAAGACAAGGCAATTTTTTTTTATGTTAATAAAATTCTTAGGTGGTTATATTGAACTTTTTATTACACCTAACATTTGATATCATGCATAGAGTAGGAAAATAAGATCCTTAAAAGAGATAATTTACTTTCTGCATTTATGTTTTGTACTTAGCTATAATAAAACTTTTATTTCATTAGTTAGTTACATTTATTTTGTTTAAACAAATCAGCTTAATGGTTCATTTGGATTTTATATAAAGCTTGTGGTACTGAGGTTTTCTTGTCAAGTTGAGATGTTTTTACAGAGTGTATAAACCAGATATTTTGGTGTTCTCATATCTCCTCTTTGAACTATGATCGAATCTAGCACATGTCCCGCAGTTGGAGCTATATGTTACAAACTAAGTTGTACTTAGTGTTTTTTTTATCAAGTGAGCCTGGTAAACTAGACAAAGATGATTTATTCGGACTTCAAAAGACCTTCAGAAATGCTTGTTGTACTATATCACATGTTCATACCCCATAGGGGAGGTGTAATAAAATGTTCTAGCATGATAGTTTCTGTAAAAGACCCAGTCTCTTAGAATTTATTTGTCAATCCGATCAGCCTAGGGTGTTTTTTCCCTTGGTTATGATTGGTTGTTGAATAATCAACTGATAATTTTTGAGTTTTTCACTCAATACCTCCAAAGTTGGGGTAGTCAGTTTGGAATTTAGGCCTATTGAGGTTATTAGAGTCTGTGTGTCAATGTATAAACATGTAGGCATTATGGTCGAATCATGTGAACATGTCTAAGTCCCCCTAGGTTTTATATTTTTTTAATTTTTTTAATTTTTTTTAATTTTAATTTTTCCACAAAACTTAGACTATTTTTTAATAGTCTAATTGAAAAAATTGGTTTTGTAATAAAAGTGGGCTCAGAAATCAATTTCAGTCATGGGGTTGCTCATTTTCAAGCTTAGAGCACCATGTAAACCCATAGACCAACTTTTCCTAAGTTTTGAGTGATTTTTCCATCACTCAGGTCAAAAATCCAAAAAAATCAAATATTGACTATTTAATTAATAAATTAATTAAATGAGGAGAAAATTCAAAATCCTAAATCATTGGGATTTGCTCCGATTTGAATGAAATTAGTCTCATCGGCTTGGGATTGACTGGATCTGACCATTCCTTGACAGAAGGAGGTGATCTGGGTTGAGCAGAGAGTACATTGCTACATGCAATCTTGGGAATTGTGCCCTCTCTCTCTCTTCCACATGTGTGGGCTCATCTAGATGAGTTTTGGTGCATGATTCAGTTAGCAGGTTGAGGTGTCAGTCAGATCAGCTCACTGATTGATGGTTGCACTCAGTGAGACTCAAATCAGAATCAGATAGACTAAGATCAAGCTCAGATTGACTACACATGCAGCTGCAGTCTCTCTCTCCTCGAGAATTGTGCCCCCGTGGGCTAGATTTCCATTTTTTGTTATAAATAAGGATCAGTTTTCCGCTTCCAATCTAGTTAGAGCCAGATTGAGAAGTTTTTCTATTGTATTGTATTGTTTACTATTTTGGAATAAATAATCTTTGGAGGCAATATCTATGGTGTAATGTTCTTCATGTGTGGATGGTGACTATGAAGTGCGTATGAGGTATAATTTGTGTTATTGATCTTTGCTTTTTTGCTAGTTAATTGTTGGCCTTGAAGGAGAGAGATCCCTCCTATTGGGGTAAGAGATTGTTCTACTTTGATTTATTCTCTTAGTGTTCGCTTGTTTAAGATCTCTTAGAGTTGCATGTATTTTAAGTTTAATTGCATGCTTTCCAATTATCTTTTTCCAGCAGCACCTATGTTTTAACCATCTATTTATGCAAGGATTTCTAAGTTGCAGGTGATCTAACTTGTATAATGGGTTGATATGGTTTGCATCTTATGCATCTTAGGTATATTTTGGAGGACATAGTCCCTCAGTGTTCCACCAAAGCAGACTCCCAATCCCAACATTCCCAAGATTCCAGCACTCTTTCTCTCTCGTCCTCCTTCTAAAAATAAAAAATTTACATAGTTACTTTGTTTACAAGATTTTTCATTATTCAGATCTATTGTATTAAATTAAAACTTACATATATCTATTATTTCAAGGCTCATAATCTAGATCTCATTCCTAAAAAGTTTCATAAAGCATTCTAGATCTAGTTTAGGGAAATCGTCTATTTTGCATGGCAATTTAAAGAGAATCCATAGTTTGCATGCATTAGATTTCTGTTTCTATTTTTAAAAAGATAAAATCCAGAAATCAGTGCACATCTAATTTTCTTCTCAAACAGCAAGCCAAGATCCCAAGGAAATATTTTTTTCCTTGGTTCCTTTTTTACCATTTTAACTAGTTTTAACTTAGTTTTTTTTGGTTTAACGAAGGTTGACCCAAAGGTACTTTCAAAGTGATTTTTGGAATATTTCATTCTGATAAGATTGCTGTATTTTATCAGGAATAAAATAAATAGGAGAATCTAGTGTTCAAAATTTGCTTTTGGATCATCCGAATCCCCTCAGGGGTATCCCTTTTGACTGTAATTTTAATTTTGGGCAATTTGTAAAATATTGGTTTCATCTTGTATAATAAAAAAGATGATTAAGATAATTTTATTGATATTTTAACAGAATATAATAAAAAATTTCTCCGAATAGGATCTTTCGAGCCCATTCCCCATCCCCCCTAGGGGGATTCGCGCCTTTTTGTCGTTTTTTGCAATTTATTATTTTCTCTTGCTCTAGATTAGTTTCATTAATGTAGGATAATATGATTTGATTACTTTATCATATATTCCATATTACAGTATCAAAGGAACTTTAATACTTACCCCACGACTTCCCGATTGACCCAAAAGGGGAAAGAGAAGCGTGGTAGGACTAATTAGAAAACTTGTGGTTTGCTTCAATTTTTATGCTTATTATTAATTTCTGAAAACAATCTTTTAAAATCAATCCCTTCCTTGATTCCCCGATTGAGGTTCACTTGGACCGAAAGAGGTTCTTGGAAGGTTTTTCTTTCTAAAAAACTCATCCTTTAGAATTTACTATAATTGACAAGACTCCGGTATGTATGATTTGCATTTGGATGCAGTTCATCTAATAAGACAAGATGCATCAAAATAAATGTGAGTGACTATATTAATTAGTATTCACCTTCCCCAATTAACCACCATTAGGAGAAAATCCAACGCCTCGATCAAACCGTACACGGTTGCAAAATACCCAAAGGAAATGGGAACTCCTAGAAAGTGACCTCGGGGTGCTGATATCGATTAATCCTTTGGGTGTATTATGAACAATTTCTTAGAGACTCCATTCATCCCACACATTCCTTGCAGGTAGCCATGAAGGTTTATTTTTGGACATACTCCAAGTACCCCTCGGGTATATCTGGAGTCCCCACTCGCCTAATTTTAATCCACTCATATTTCACATTAACGTAAAACGTACCAATAGGTAATTGCAAAACATTCACTCCAAGCACATGCAAGTACTTTGATTATTTTATGACTCCATTTTCAAGGCACTGGTTCTGTGTTTAAATCATTTTAATATCTATATTATGTCTCAGCATAGTGCTTTATTGTGCTTATTTTCATCTTGTCATCTATGTTTATTTATGGTTAATTTCAAAGTTCCTAAGCAACTATCTCAGTTTAACATCATCATACTAAAGTAATTTTGCTTAGTAACTTAATAGGGTCTACCGCCCTTGGCTTCGTTAAGAGTTGAGCCTAAACGGAGGAGTCAAGAACAAGGTGACAGCCTTGATTCGAGACTTGCCCCCAAGGACACACCTAGTGGCTTGAATATTTATACCACGTTCCCCCCCAGTGTGTGTGAAAGGAGAAAACAATCACTCATCAATATCCTAGGAAATCCAAACCGTGTCACAATATTCTTGAGTATAAACTTTGTTGTTGTCGCAGCGGTGCAGTCTGCAACTGGTATGACCTCTTCCCACCTTGTCAAATAGTTAGTTGCTGTAATGATGTACCATGCACCATTTCTCTTTTGTGGTGGATTAATTGGATCCACAAAGTCCACAGCCCATTTGTGAAAAAGTTGTAGATTTACCTGTGGCACAAGCAGTAGGTCATCCCACTGTGATGGTTTGCCGACACAATGATAGACATCGCAGCTTTGTGCATAATCTACCACATCATTATGTAAATTAGGACACCATATCCCAATGCATAGTACCTTAGGAACAGTAGCCCTTCCTCCATATTGGCCTCCCATGATTCCTGCATGCGCTTCTTCTAGAATAGGTCCTTGCTCATGCTGTAAGATGCACCGTCACAATATTTCATCTGGTCCAAGTTTGTATAATTTGCCAACAATCAACTGGACATATGAAGCCTTCAGTAGCAACTGATTCTTTTCACTAGTCGACAGGTCCTCTGTGGCAACTCCAGTTTCCAAGAACTAAATGATTGGAGCATCATGGTCATCTGCGTTATCTACCTAGAACAACTGCATGTCAAGAAATCCATCATCAATATTGGTAGGTTCTTCTCCTATCTCAATGTGCGATAGATGATTAGGATGGGAATTCAACTGTCCTGGCTTCATAATTATCTCAAAGTCAAATTCTTGAAAAAGTAGCAGCCATCGACATATATTCCCCCCCAACACAAGCTTATTGACCAGATATTGCAAACAAGAGTGGTCCGTGAACATCTTGAAGTGACCGCCCAATAGATAGTGCCTAAAATTTCATTACACGTAAACCATGGTTAATCCCTCTCTTTCAATGGTTGTGTAATTTATTTTAGCAAAATATAGCATCCTACTTGCAAATGAACTCGGATGATCCAGGTTTATCTCACCTAGTTATGCAAGTACTACCCCCAGCGAAATAGAAGAGGCATCGACATGGACATGGAGCTCCTTGTTCGAGTCAGGGAAAACAAGTATAGGAATTGACGCCATCTTGTCCTTCAGTGTGTTAAAAATTCCTTGACACTCTTGATTCCACTCAATTGCAACATCCTTCTTTAAAAGCTTCTCCATAGGGGCAATAATCACAACGTATCCTTTGATGAACTTACGATATTACCCCATGTGTCGCAACATCACATGAAGCATCTTCACATTTGTCAATGGTAGCAGACTAAGTATAAGGGTGATTTTCACAGGGTCAACCAACAGACCTTTCTTGCACACTATGTGTCCTAATAGCATCCTGAATGTTGCACAAAAAAATACACTTCTTTGAATTCAATGCAATTTGATGTTGTCAACACCTTTCAAGCACTACGCCATTCGAGTTCACCATTGAAAGTAGGGTGGATATAGTCTTCAGAGATATTGTAGGCGTGATCCCAACCTATACCAAATTCATCCTTGACAGGTTCGATATACCGATGTCCTTCATGAGGGTCCATGGGAGAGATGGCCCTAATATCTTGGTTTTTGAATGTCATAACCTGCTTCTTGAAATTGATAACTGCCATGCTATTATTGGCCCATCCAATCCCCAACAGCGTGGGATAGGAGCCTCCACCATCAAATACTTCGATAACATGAAAATTGGCATATGTCTTCATACCTTCGACATCGACAACTAGGTTTGAGACACAACCAATAGGACGAAATTTGGCTTGATTTGCTCATCTAAGTTTCACAGTGAACCATCCCAATGTCATTTTTCCCATTAGCTTCCAAGTATGCTTGGTCAAAATATTCACATCTGACCCAAGATCCAAAATAATTGAATCATAGTCCCTAATTTGGATGTTCATTCGCATCACTTTTCCTATCTTTCTCTTCTAGAGGGAATTCACAGCTGAATCCTTTAGCATCTTATTCTAGTGGTATAACAACTTCTCAATCTCAATAACAGCGTCAATATATTCAGCTAGCGACATACATCTCTCAAAAAACTATTGCAAGGTACCATGCTGTCGTGATGGTCCTGCTTCTACGGATGGATCAAAAGAAGATGGCATTTCAACAATAGTTGACTTACCCAGGTTTTGCCAAATTGCATGCTTGGCCTCAAAGAAGGTATCTTTCTCTGTTGTAATATCAAATTCTTCCTTTTTCTTCCTAGTAAACTGAACTTGTTGAAGGGGCCCATCTTCTCCGGTCATAGCACCTGCATGAGTGATGACAGCAACGTCAACAGCCTCGGTTCTGGGTTCTGCTAGAATCATCACAACTGTTGGTCCTTGATTCTAGTTCTGAGCTTGGGTCAAGGGTGGATTTTGATTCGGTGGTGGGTTCATAGGATGATTTTGAGTCTATGGCAGGATCTAAGTCTGATTCTGCAATGAATGCTAGTTCTGTACTTGGTTTTTGTTCTAAAAATGGTTTTGATTCTACAACTAAGGGATGCTTTCAGCCTACCACTTCGCAATAAACTAAGGGAAATTTTTAACATTATACTCACTTGATGCGTAGTATGTACACTACAAATGAGGACACTCCCTCTGGTAGTGCCCAAATAATCCATAGGTGTAACACTGGATTGATTCTTGACCTCATCCTCCCCCTTGTCCAAAGCCTCCTCCTCCTCCCCTAAATCCTCCTCGAAATCCTCCTTTCGACTAGTACTATGGTTGAGCTGCTTGTTCATATTGTGGTTGGGCTAGCTGCTATGGGGGATTCAGTTGCTGCTGAACGTAGTGCACTTCTTGAGCATACTATGGTTGAGGCTGAGTAATCGACAATTGATTGTACTATGGTCGTGGTATAAACTAACGTTGTGCTACAAACTACAGCTGCGATGCAAACTATGGTTGCGATGTGAACTATTGCTGTGACTGCAATGGAATAAACTACATTTGTGGAGGTGATTTATACTACACCTTGTCTATTGTTGCGGAATCTACGGCTGAGGTTGTGACTACTGGGTTGTGCAAGGATCCTCTCCCTTCACAAAGTATGAATCATATTTTCTCTCTTTAAGCAATTCATAAGCTCAATAATATTTGTCCTCGTTCCCCACTAAGCGACAAAAGGTGCAATACAAACTTTCTTCCTTTGTAACCATCTTCTGCATGTAGCCATAGTTTTTGGGTCGATTCCCATATACCCAACATACACGATACCATGGCACACCAACGCAACTCAAGGGGTTTGGTGCTCCTGAGAGCACATAATTTTAGAAATTCGAACAGGTGTCCTTGGTGTTTCCATCCACATGACACCATGTGCACCAAAGGTCATCATGTTCTTCTTTTTCTTTCTTGATATCTTGCAGCTGGAGTGTCAAATTTTCTAGTTGCGCCTGAATCTGGTTCATGCCAACTGTAGTCTCCACAATAGGTGAAGCTTATAACTTCATCGTGATCTCTATATCCTTGCTCTATATCACGATATTTTTCTGCATTAACAATTGTCGGATATGCATGACCAGTGCAGCACTAAACCATTCCTTATGCTGAACATCACTCATTTTAAAGTTGACTCATTCCATCAATGTATTAAGCCGTTGATCAAAATACCAAATAGATTCATTCAGGAATTGCTTAATCTCTTTGAGTTCTATAATATATTGGGCCTCATATTTGGGTTTTTTAAATTCCTTGAATAGCCCTTCGCGGATCTCATTGAGTGTTTTTTCATGGTTCCCTAAGGAACCTAAATGAATCTCATGTGCCATTCAAGTGCATGACCCCTGAGGGTGGATGCCAACTGGATTTTCTTGATATGATTGTAAATGATCTGTCTCGAAGTCCAAACTATTTCACAAAAGATCTAGTACGGTTCTGGGTCATTATTCTTGTTTCCATCGAATATCGGTTGCTTCATATCATTGCCCACCATTCTGGGCCTTCTTCCTCCAACTGGTGCTCTACTACTAGAGTGATGCTGGCACATCGGACAAGTCGATGTAGAATGCGCTTTTCTACTTGTTGATGGAGTAGTATGCAAAGGTGTGTAAAAGTTACTGCTGGGGTTTGATCTTACTACTATCCTAGGCATAGCTTGTGTCTGGTCATCCTCACCATCACTATATGGTCGCTTCGTCTCATGTGGTTGTTCTTCATGGGATTGCATCTCGATCACAGCATGAGCTTCCCCTGTCCTCTACCTCTTCTCTTATTGAAACCTTGCTCCTCCCCTCATACAGCTACTTGTTTCCTTGGAAACCCTCACAGCCTCATCATAACTCATACCCATCTACCCCTTATCTTTCCATTCTCCTCCCCCCTTTTTTCGTAGTGTCCATGGCCTCCGCACACCAGAGTTCCACTACTCAAGGTGCATTTTCAGAATACCCTTCTTGCAAACAAGCATCTTAATAGGTAATTGTAGAGACATAAAGAACATACCTCGTGGTCCGTTGAAGAAATTTCTTACTGCTTCGCTATATGACTTATTGGTATCAACTACAAAATCGGTGGTGTATCCTTCCATAATACTATCCAGCCATACTTCGACAGGTCGTGATGCTTTGTTGTCAGTTTCTTGCATTTCCTAGATCAGTTCAGGGGTCCAGGATGTTGGATCCCCTTCTTGATGGTTGTTCTTCTTATAAGTAAACCATGCTAGCCACTCATATAGTACGATAATAAATTCACAAAAGAACCATTCATAGGCACCGTTGTGGATATATCTGCCCAGCCAATCATTTGCCGACAGCTTCAGATTCTGATTCTTTGTTTCAGCAAACTCTCACAGCTTTAGGTCAAACCAATCTTCAATCTCTGGTTTAGTTGGATTCCACAACATATCCTCCCTTCAATCGCAACAAGGTCCCAAAAATGGAACCATTTGTTCGCAAAAACCCACCAACAAAGCCTTGTCAACAGGGGTTTTCACTCTATCGATGCCCAACCAGTGCAATCTCCCTGAGAATCAGCCAAGACAAGTTTCACCCTACCCGAAAACACCCGCAGAGCAGATGAATTCTAAATAAATTCTAACAAAATTCTAACAAACTAGTGACCTATATCCACAAAATGTGTTCAATCGGTACAAAATTGCATAAGAAATTCCAAAAACAATTATTCTTCTACCTATCATGCTAATTTTGTCCTGCGTGGTGTCACATGAGCTTGCGCATCCTCCACGGTGCTGCACTACTCACTTACCCAAAACCACCGCCAACACTTCTTCCCTTCAAAAATAGCAAGTAAGTTTCTTGGTTTACTATCAATTGACAACTTTTCCTGATAATATTGGTTATAATACTGAAGCATAGGTAGCTACGTTAAAGTTGCATGTAATTTTCTTGGTTTATTCTGAATTTTTAACTTTTTCCTGATTATGTTGGTTATAATACTAAAGCTTAGGTAGGTAGGTTACAATCGCAGGTAATTTTATTGGTTTATGTGAATTTTTAATGTTTTCTTGAAAATATTGATTATAATAATGAATCTTAGGTAGGTAGGTTAAATCTGTAGGCAAGTTTCTTGGTTTACTATGAATTTTTAATATTTCCTGGATAATATTGGTTATAATACTAAATCTACCCTCATTCTCTAGTCTAGAAAACCTAAACACTATTCTTAGTTATTGAATAAAACAATAAGCCATAGTGAAATGCACTCGTTCATTGGACCAATAACCATTGAATAAATTGGTTATGCACTATAATATCGAGGTATTTTTAAAAGGTCGCAGTGGAAACACTTCTAGTAGTTGTCCTCGGCTATACCCTAGAGAATACCTTTCAATTTAAGGGTGTAGGTAGGTAGGTAGGGTTCTTTTAAAATGCTGAAATGAAGGTAGTGTAATGCCATTCCATCTCAGAACAAGTTAACAAAATTTCAATGGCAAGCAACTCAATTTCCTTATCTTCTCTTCAATCCTCATTTCCATTATACTTGCATTCCATTCATATGCTTCAGTTCGTATTCCCATTCATAGTGTTACCAGACTGGTCTCTTCATAACCCTTGCATAAACTGGAAGCCTAGTTCATTCACATGAACTTAGAGCTTTGGATAACCTTGCGAAATGTTTCGGGAAAGTTTGATTCCATCCAACAGATAAAATGATGGTTTATTACATTTTGACACTAATCTATCTCTTTGATGGATGATGTGAATAGCTATATCTCTCAGAGGCAATGAGTTATATATAATACATCTTTGGGTGGATGTTGTTGACCCAAACAACTAGCATAGAAACATGGTCCACTTCTTTTTGTGTTTTTGGTCCTTTTGTCAGCCTGTGTTTTTGGTCTCTTGACCACCCAAAAACATTTCTTGTGTTCCTTGCTACAGCTATCTTTCATAGAGATCAGAGATTTATTTCATACTGTATTTGCCTCATGATTTTCTTGTGGTTGCTGCTGCTCCAGTGGATAGATTTTAATTTTAGAGGTTAAACACTTGAAAAAACTTCATAAATTAGACATGTTGATGTCCTCTTATCCACCCTAATTTAGAGATGACCTTGAGCCCTTTTGATTCCATTATAAAATGAGGCAAATTGCCTTCTATTTATACACATTTTTCATAAGTTTACTGACCTAAATACATTAACATATGTGCAAGGGTTTTAAGAACAATATTCCATGTACATGGTTCCAATATCCATGCTTCGATGATCATTATCATATTGATCTAACATGATCCATGTCACCATATCTATGGTTTCTTTATTAAGTACAAGTGCAAGTGGACTCATCTCATGTCCAAGGGTTTTGTGACCTTATCAAGCCAAAAATAAACATTTTACCCACAAATGACCATAGAATGGGTCATTTGGACCACTTGGTGTTCCAGTTCCCATGCCATGGCTCCAATACCCAAACTGCCATGTTTTTCTTTCCATTTGAGACAAATACAGTCTACAAATACAGTCAAATAGGTAGTTTTAGGGTAGAGTGAGACAAATACAGTCAAATACAGACCTCAAGGTATTAATCAAAATAGTCTAGAAATGAGGATGAACTTTCAATCCCATTGCTACAATAAATGAGAATATTTTAGGAAAGTCACACATCAAGAAAATAGAAACTCCTTTCAAATGTGCAAAGGTAGCCTTAACCCACACTGTAGCATGTCTATCAGATTGCGGCACACTTCCATACATAGTAGAATCTTCTACAAGGAGGCTAAAAAGGAGAACAAGAAACCTCTATAAAGTCTAAATGGGCTCGACATACTGCAACAAGATGAACAAGAACCACAATAGCCCTATTAAAGGTCATGGTAGGCACCAATAACAACACACTCACAGGAAAAACCTCAGAACATTCATCACACCATAGATCCAGTCAAGGTATCCCATGGAACAGTCAAGGTTGAGTCTAGCAAACTCAACAAATGCCACAACCCAGCTTAGCAACCCAAAAAAGGTCACGACTTAGTCCAAACAGATCACATAGGTCATGGATTTGTCTAAACAACCCACAAAAGTCATGGTTATGTCCAAAAACGCCACAACAATCATGGTTCTTTCCTAGTAGAGGCCACCACCCAGTCTAAGGAACCCCACAAGGTCATTCCTCAATACTAGCAACCTCAAATGTGGTCGCAATTTATCTCGATATGGTGTGAACCCATTCTCAAATCATAATACTAATGGTCAACAGGGCCAGACATTTTAATAAATTATAACTTGCATCCATGGCTAGCAACCAAACCATTCTTCTTGCTTTTGTCATTAACTATACAAGGAAAGAAAAGTGTGACTTTAGATACAATTGATGTGTATTTAGAGGAATTATTTGAGGACATAGAAGAAATGTGGAAAGGAATTGAAGTTATTCAAATTTTAAGGGATTGTCATTCTATCTAATTCACTTGAAGAGATTCTTTATTGTTTATGATACATGATCTTTTTACATATGTCACATTGACTAGTCTAAATGTTCATGGATATCATGGATGTCCATATTGCATGTTTAAGGCTTTTGTGAGACACTCAAGTAGTTTGTGTAAGTGCATTTATTATGGAAATCATGCCTACCTTAAAATGGACCATCAATATCATCAACAAAAGTCATATTTCAATGGTCGAGAAGAGAATTGTGAAGCACCATTGGCAATAACAAGTGATTACATTATTGAGAATCGAGGAAAAAAATGTAGTTATCAAGGATGGTGGAATTTGTGGTAGTGAAAATGATCCACTTAATGATAGTGCTGTATAACGATTGTGCATATTCTATAAGGGCTAGTGCAAGCTAATGCTGGTAACTTATGATGCGTTTGTTGCAATGGACTTCTGGAAAAACATAAATCTAAACATCAAAAATCAATATTAGAGATACGTACACAACTTTTTGGAATATGGAATATGAATATGAAACTAAGTATAAATCCCGGAATATATAACTTTTATTTATGGAAACTAAGTATAAATCCCAAAAACCGAGGTTCTTCTAAGGTTGGTATGTTAATTTTTTCCCAAAAAATAATGAATATGTTTGCGTTGGTCCACTCGTTTGGTATGCAAATTGTGGAATTTTGTGAAAAATATTATATAGAGTTGTAGATAACAGGTATGTCTAGTGCAACGTTATTTTTCCATATTTATTTATGTTATATATATTTTTTAAATTAAGGAAGTCAGTGATGCCCTAAAATTACAAGGTCGAGCGTTGGTCCATGACATCTTGGTCGTAACATAGTCAATGAGCGATATTTTTTTTTGGGATGTAGGTCGTTGTGTCTTCGAGTGTGGGTTCTTTTCCATTTTCTAAATAGGCGAGCAAATCAAAAGTTATAGCCAAAGTGAATATCCTACCTTTTGTGTTAGATTGACATTAGTCCATTTAAAATTAAATAAAAATAGAAAAAAATAATAGATTTAAATAAAAATTGGCATATTCAGAATCTATAGACAAAGTTACACAAGTGTGTGAATTTTCATTAGAAGTGGACAAGCATGGCATATGTAAAATCATGCACGAAATAGGAGAAGTGGTACAAAACATGTTTTATGTCATAAGACAGTCCAAACTGCTTGGTTTGGAAACCTGAACCTAAAACCAATGCAGCCAAGTCATCCACCACGTATGTGGTAAAAAAGGTGCCCGCCAAAATTCTAAATTTAAATCATGCGTGCGCGTAGTTTAAAACGTAACACACATGCTCTAGAAGTGCGCTCACGCTTCTAAGTGCATGCACATTAAATAGGCGTGCACGCATTTGTTAGGTTAAAACATTATTTTGAACATGCGTGCATGCATCTCTTAAGTTAAAACTTTGTTTTGAACACGCATGCGTGCATCTGTTAAGTTAAAATTTTGTTTTGATTTTATTTTCAAGCATTTGCAATGGAATGATGAAGATGAGGAGGAGGAGGATGACAATGATGATGATGAGGATGATGAGTATGATGATGAGGATGAGGATGAGGATTATGATGATGATGATGATGGCGATGACGATGATGATGAACAATGATGGTGGTGATGATGATGATGATCATCATCATCACGATGACTATGACTATGATGATGATGATGATGATGATGACGATGATGATGACGATGATGATGATGATGACGATGCTAATGATCATGATGATCATGAATAGTATGACTATGATGACAATGATTATGATGATGATTATGATGATGAGGATGATGATGACTATGATGGTGATGATAATGATAATGATGATGATGACAATGATGATGATGAGGATGATGACTATGATGATGATGAGGAGGATGAGGATGATGATGATTATGAGGAGGAGAAGCATGATGACTATGATGAGGATGATGAGGATGAGGATGAT
>LPNX010209071.1:148360-163866 GCA_001517045.1 Pseudotsuga menziesii | reverse complement strand
TTATTTTATTATTTTAACTATTATTTTATTATTTTAACTATTATTTTATTATTTTCCTTAGGAGGCCCATTTTAGACCCCAAAATTCCTCTAATGATAGTTCTTAAATTTGATGTCTCAGACTGTCTTTCCTACTGGATAAGTAAATAGTAATATTAGAATCCAAATTGACAATAATAGCCTAAGAGGAGTCAAGACCCATGACTATCATGTCATAATCGATGATATTTTACCTATTGTGGTCATATGAAGTTTGGAAAAGGGGCCAATATTGGCAATTATAAGGTTGGGTCTAATGTTGAAGAGAATGAGATTGCATGTGCTAGATTGTTCAAACTTTGATCATTTAAGGGAACAGGTTGTTGAAGTCCTTTTCTTATTGGAATGAGAATTTCCATCAACATTATTCAATATTTCTATGCATCTTCTTATGAATCTAGAAAATGCATTAGAGAATTGTGTCCCAATAAGAACAAGATGGATGTATCCTATAGAATGATATATGAAGATTTTGAAAATTTTTGTTCATAATAAGGAAAAACTAGAATGTAGCATGTGTGAGGGATATTTAATGCAAGACACCATATTTTTTTACACATAATATATGAAGGATTTTAGCAATGTCAATCGACGTGTATGGGATGATGATGAAGATGGGAGAGTTGCAAGTGAAATATTATAATGAAATGGACATCACTTCAAGTTATCAAATGAGGAAATAAGTTCGAGACATGCCTATGTTATTAAAAACACATCCACATTTCATAAGTGTCATAGGTCAATTTTCTTTTGCATGATACTTTATCTATTTAATTTCATCTAATAGAAAAATCATTATCATTGTTACTATCATGTTTGTTCATATTCTATGTAGAAAATACAAAGAAGAGATTCAAACAGGGATGCGTCCATCTTGAAAGCGTAGACTTCAGGAATTGAATACTGGAGGTGGTCCAAATTTTCAAAAAATTGATGATTGGATTGCCGATGCAATATATTATTCACAACAACAAGGCCAATATATAACAATTGAGGAAATGTATCTTTCATGACCTCCACATATATATCGTTATCATTTCAATGGGATGTGGGCCTATGGTAGTCATTTAAGAGTGGAAAAAAAGGACACAAGAAAGGAAAATTGTGATTGTGTTGTTGGTGTTGAATTTCATCATGAAACTTAAAAGAAATTTTATGTTGGATTCTGTTATAGCCAAAAATGACACATTTCTTCCTGTGACCACTTTCCCATGATTCCATCACATGTTGACACTTCCATG
The DNA here is from genome assembly GCA_001517045.1 of Pseudotsuga menziesii. NCBI lineage: Eukaryota > Viridiplantae > Streptophyta > Pinopsida > Pinales > Pinaceae > Pseudotsuga > Pseudotsuga menziesii. The sequence continues at coordinate 162,587 of LPNX010209071.1, read as the reverse complement.
ACGACACTTCATGAAAGTCACTGAAAAAAAACCTAACTTGGAGCACCCATATATTGAGATTTGTAACTCCATTTGACCTCATATCTACACTGTTGGAAAGGTATCCAAGTCAGATAAAACTTTCCAGAAGACACCAAAGTCTGAAAATTCACAAAAGTACCCTTAAAATGATTTTTTTTTGTCTACCCAAGTTTCCTTAAGGAAACCCGCGTATGTACGTGACTTTCTATATATAATACTCATGTACACCTTAAATACATGAATTTATGCATTGAAACCCATGTATACCTCCTTGCATACACGACTGTTGTTTCTGCAACCCGCATACGCCTCCTGAAAATGTCAAAAAACTATGTATTTTGAAATTTCGGTAGTTTTGGTAGTTATGCAACTGACTCCTTCAGTTGTAACTACTTCGTCTTCGACCCTATATCTTTATAAAGCATATAAATAGAGGTAGGGAGGTCCATGAGGGGAGACTTGAATCTTTGCATTGTTATGCTGGAGGAATTGGAGCTCTCTTTTCCCACACCTTTGCCCTAGAAGCATTCTCCTTGTGTTGCAGAGCTTGGAGGCTGAGTTCCTTGGAGAAGAGAAGCAGCAGAACTAGATCAAGGTTTCGTGAGGTGCCAAACTTGAAGAGAAGGTATATTTGTACTTGTTTCCAAGATTAATAAAGATGTGATGTCCTTCTTCTTCCCAAATAATTGTTCAATGTGTTATTGAATATCTGTTTATGATCATATTATGATGTTAATCATATTATTATTTCATGTTTATTTGATTATCATTGCTTTATATGTGTTCATATTGGTTTGAGGAAGGTATAATTCGTTTTGAAGGTCTCTTAGAGAAAGAGGAGCAAGAGGATCAAGAAGAGGATTGAAGGGATACTTGGATCAACCTTCGTTTGGGTAAGGTATGAACCATTCTAATCTCTGAATCTTAATTGTATTTACTTACAGAACCATTTACATCCACCTTTCAACCCCAAAACGTTGATTGGCTCTTAAACCCTAGCCATAGGAAACTTTCCTTTGCAACAAAACTGACAACTCTACTGCGGAGAGCCTTGTCTATTTGGGGTTTCTCTATCTTTATTTTAGTATTTTGTAAGGTTTCAGGTCCTTCTTACAAGTTAGGAACACTTTTTGTTCTTTTTGTCATCCATACATGGCTTTAAGGATAAAAATTCACGTGTCTATGTTGTATACGTGACTTGCACTACCTGGAACCCATGTGTCATATGTGACCTGCCTTAAGGAAACCTACGTATGCACCTGAATTTGTGTTCTTTGATCATTTTTTAGGGTTTTTGGGTGATTTGAGGGTTGTTTTTAGGGTCTTCAAGGGTCCTCTGCATGTGCATGACTCCTGAGAGGTTGTTTTATTTATGTTAGGTGTTCTTTATCTATCTTGTAAGCCTCTTTCAAGTATTTGAACTTCTTTTTGCTGCCTTCCCCCCCAACCTCCTTCTTTGGCTTAACCTTGTTAAACAAGGTACTAAGCGGCCTCTATTTGTAGGTTTAGATTGATCCTTGTGAGGTATTGACCTTTGTTTATGTAAGTCTTATTGCTCAGTCTCTTCATTCCAAATTTGTTGGCTTGTTTACCTTTGTGAGCCTTCCTTTCAAGAGAGGTTGATATCCAACTTTAGGCAAACCTAGAGTTTGTTTGTGGGGTGTAGAGTAGTTGTCGATTTGCTTTGCTTATAGTACTTGCTTGCATTAGTTGATAGGATGTTTTTTCTTTTACATTTATAAAAGAAAAAGAGAAAAACAAGTGTTTTCTTTATATGCATGTAGATTACTTTTTTAGTCTAGATTGCATGGCATATCATTGTTTTTGAAAGAAAAAAAAAATTGTTCTTTTGTGGCTTTCAAGTTTCTACTTGAGAAAGAAAAAGAGAATAGTTTTTGATTTTTGCATTTCATTTCTCTTTGCTTAGTCATTTTGTTTTAACTTTGAGTGAAAACACCACATAAGTTTCACGCCATTTACACTTTGACTAAAAACAGCCCTTAAAATAAATGATATCATTTAAAAATTATTAGTAAGTTTTATTTTATAGGCTCATACACCAACTAGCTTAGGCTAGACTTGTGGGGTAGGGAGTTTAATCTCCCCACAAGTGTTAAATTTCAGACGTAGTTGGCCAATCACTAGGTAAATCATCTTCTATGTTGATTGTATCTGGGAACTCCTCTGAAATGGGAGTTAAGCATGATGCCACATGGATACTTGGATTGAGGAGATAACCCTCCGATTCCTTGTCAAAGCATAGACAAGGGTTTTTGCGCATCTGGGGATTCTGTCTTAGATAGGGTTTTGGGCTTTGCTACCCTACCCATGTGTACGAACTAGGCATGCAACTGTCCCCCTAGACTATCAATATAGTTAAGGTAGCCTTTAGTCTCTTTGACATCTAGGGTTCATACACAGGTACATCGAAAGGATATTTCAAGTTGACCTTGGATGGGCTTGGAAGGTAACCCCGGTAGAAGGTGTGGGAGGGCGGTGGGTGATTCTTCCACTTGTGCCTAAGAACATCTATGGGGATTCCAAGTAACTGTCTATCAGCTTTCTTTTGGAAAGAAAATATTATACGTGTTTTTCTATTTGGATTTAGGAATTTTTAGTGAGTGCTGTGTGGTTTCTCTATACTTAGTGTGCATTTAGGTGTGTGCTTTGCACTTTTGGTTTCCTTTCAACCTCAGACTTTGTCTCCTAGTTTGAAACTATGGCTAGCACCCCTTTGATTACCAATGAAGAGATCCCCATGCTGGGAAATCCTTGTACTATTCCTCTCATAGGGAATGTTGGTGTTCCTTTGATGGTCACCTTGAATATTCCTGGATTCACCCTAGGGCTAGTAGCAATGTGGTTTTTTTCCACTCCAAATGCCCTGAATGCTCCTGATGCTTCTCAAGAAATATCCTTATATCAATTCCATCAAAACACTGCTTCCCCTTCACCTGTAGTTGATTCTCCTCCTCCTTCTACCTCATGTGGTTAAAGTACTTATACTAGTAACCGATAGTCTAAAATAAGTAAAAGAAGGAGGAATAGAAGGAAGGAACATAAGAAAGGGGGCACCCATTCAACCTTTGCAAGTCAAGTTGAACCTCACCACCCAGTATTTGAATTTCATGCTGGGGGAACCTATCGAACCTCTGCAGGTCATGTTGGATCTAAGCACTCAACATTTGCAAGTCAAGTTGATCTTCACCATCCAGCCTATGTTTATCATGCTGGTGAGATCCTTCCAACCTTTCAAGGTCAGGTCAAATCCAATTACTCATCCTCTATAGTTCATGTTGGGGGCACTTTTTCAACCTCTAATGTTCAAGTTGAAACTCCCCATCCAACCTTTGCAAGTCATGTTGGATCCATCCACCCATCCTCTGAAGTTCATGTTGGGGGCGCACACTCAACTGCTGTGAAGCATGTTGATTCTAACCATTCAGCCTCTATTGTTCATGGTGGTGACCACCATCCAACCTCTGCAGGTCATGTTGGACCTAGTCTTTCAGCCTCTGCAAGTCATGCTCGGGGCAGCCTCTCAGCCTCGGTGGTTCATACTAAAGACAATCTGTCAACCACTGCAAGTCATGTTGAAATTGTTGAAAAGACTACCCATTAAAAACACAAGCCCAAGTTTCCTTGTAATATTTGTGAGGGAGACCACATTACTTATAAATTCCCTTCTATCGCAGAGGTGTAAAGAATTTGGTTCCATGATCATCCCATTTTTGAACATTCTGAAGTCTCTCAACAACCAACGTCTCTTAGTCAGGTTGGACCCAGTCACTCAGCCTCTGGTGGTCATGCTGGGGGAAAAATGTCACCCTCTGTAGGTCATGCTGAGAGCAATCAGTCATCCACTACTATTCATGTTGACACTGCTGAGAAAACTGGTCATTCGAAGTGCAAACTTAAGTTCCCTTGCAAGCTATGAGAGGGAGATCATCTTATTCAACAATGCCCTGCTATCGTAAAGGTGCGAAGAGTGTGGTGTGAGACTCAAAAATTTCCTTCTCCTGAACATAATAGTTTCTCAACAACCTACTCAACCTTTGGTGGATCCCACTCTTCGTTCAGAGAGTGATCCCGATGTTATTAAACCAATGTCATATTTGGTCAATCCAACTCTCCCTTCGAAGAGTGACTTTTACAAAGCAGTTGAATTGATTTCATTGTCGATCAATCCCACTCTTCTTTTGGAGAATGAAGTGTCTTCTAGTCATATTTTATTCACTGATAGTTAAAAACTTACTGAACAAGGGGGCCTTGAACTCGCTTTGGATGAACCCCCACCAAGATCTTGGATTGCTTCCTATGATTGGAATAGCCTAGTTGAGCCGTGCCTTCCTTTTGATGCACCTTTCCAGATAAAGGTCAAAGTTGAACCATACACGATTGCTCGTTGTATTGTTGATGAAGGATCCTTAGTTAGTATCTTCTCTGCTATTTCTTAGCGAGGTATGGGATCTCCTAGCCTTGTGTCGACTGCTAGTCAGTCACTGGAGTTTGATAGAAGTACTTGTATAGCCTTGGGAATTCTTTCTCAAACACCTGTTACTTTGGGTGGGAAGACCATATTAATTGACTTCATGGTAATAGAAGACCCCTTGGACTTCAATATGCTCCTTGGACTTGATTATCTCTATACCATGCAAGCTGTGGTGTCAACATTCTATTGTTTGATGTACTTTAATCATGGTGAAGAAATTGTCACCATCGATCAGTTGGATTTTCTTGATCCGTCTCCTGACCCAATTAGAGACCAGGTTTTTCCTTTATCAATTCCCAGTGTTTCTATAGACACTACCCCACCACATGTGAGCTATGTGGCCTCATGTCCTTTGCATTCAATTTATACTGAGAAGCACCCCCTGTTTTCATGCTTACCTTCTCGGGACTTGGTCCTAGCAGTTGACCAAGTGAGTCATCCTGTATAGACTGTGGATCCTTCTCTCCACTCTGTTAATCCATTTGAAATTTTGTACATGTGTCCTATCTTGGATAATCTCCTTCCTTCGGATGAAGTCTTCCTAGAGTATTTGATAGAGTCTGACCTTCTTTTGGATGTTGGTTTAGTTGTGACTAAGTCTAACCCTAATTTTCCTAGTAAGCCTGACCTTTCTTTTTATGTTGGTCTTGTTGAGTCTTTTGACTCTTCCTTTGAACATCAAGTCAGTGATCCTGATGAGTTTGATTTTTCTTATGAATTTTTCAACTCCCGTGATACTGAATTTGTTCCTACAAACTCTATATCCCTTGTTGATTTTTTCTATCCTTCTGTGATTGATATTATTGATTATAAAACCTTGATCCTTGGTGCTATAAAATCTTCTTCGGTCGATTATTCCTTGACTTTACCTTTTGTAGAAGATAGCAAAGTCGCATGTGTTTCTGCCAAAGTAGCCTGCATCAGAACTTTTCTTTTGAATATGATCCTGATGTTGTTGTTTCTTAGAGACAGGATTCTTAGTTGGATTCACAACTATTTAATAGCCTTGTCTTGTTGTTCAAGCTGTAACTGTATTTGCATGTGCCTTGCTCGTGCTTATGAGCCTGATGTCAACTTCCATGCTTTTAGCTTGTTGTATAAGCCCTCATCTTTGTTCTCATCATCGCTTAGCCTTGTATAATTTTTTCTTTGCAACTTGACACTCTTTACCTTGAGGGGATGTTCCCCAAGTGCCCTTATCTTGCTCGCTTTCCTTGCATCATGTATAGTTTGTTCCTTGTGCTTGGAACTAGTTTTGCTTTCCTATGACACTCGTCTCCTCACATTTAGAGCATTCTTTTTACTCTCCTTTAAGCTCATTGAAAATAGTAAGGAGGCCACGATTTAACTTTTTCAAACTCATTAAAAGTTCACAAGAAAGATATTGAGTTTCTTTAGGACCAAGTATGACTCCTCAAAATAGACTTGACTGCTGAGTAAACTTGTCCATTCAGGCTCGTTAATAATATGTGAATGGCCATCCACATTGGTGGTAGGTTATCGCTTTCTCAGACCATGTGGAATAATACAAGAAATGATCACTCTCTTTTCTTCAGAATTGAGAATAGTATTCTCAGGCATAGGTTTATCTTTTTTCTGAACCTAAGGGACTAAACTTACGGAAAAGGAACCCCTACTATGAGCTTAGTTTTCTCTTTTTCATGCTCTGGACCTAAACATGAAAAATATTCCGAGTGTACTTTATTTCTTTGTCATGCTCGTTAAACAACAAGAACAAAAAATCAAGTTTATTGTTGTAAGCCCCATTTCTTGTACTCAAATGGATCTTTCCGAGTGATCTTTCCTTCCTTCACACTCGTAAAACTCAGGCTATATGCTTATTTTGAAGGAGATTTGGGTAGGTGATAATTTAACCTTTTTCAGACCGTCCTAACTATATATGAAAAAGGTGCACCTTACTTCTTCAAAATCTAAGAGAGTTCTTCTCTAGTATGTTTTACACATTTCCTGCCTTAGGAGATTAAATTGGATGAAAAAAGGACCGCCCTGGAGTCCTCTTAAGAGTTTTCAGACTCTCAAAATATGAAAACACCAATGAGCATGTACTAGTTCGGGCTCATAAAATCCACGAATTAGTGCTTTATCAAGCATTCTTCTATCTTTTCTTTGATCTTGCCAAAAATGAAGATGGTCCCAATTTTGCTTTCTTGGACTCATTAAACCTTTACAAGAAAGAGGGGAAGGGAAGTTCATTCACATGTTTTTTACATCATGGTATTAAGTCTTGTTTTCTTGAACAAAGCACCATTTTTGAGTCTATCAACAGTTTGGTCCTAGTGTTTTGACCTTAACCCGATTCAGATTTTTTTACTTCTCCCATTGGTTTCTTTTCCAATTATATGGGGAATTTGTCATTGTCTCCTACATTGCAGATTTGTGTCATTAGTCCTTTTGTGTCAAAATCTTCCTAAGTCACTTTTGTGTCATGCTCACTATTCAAGGATTAAACCTTTGTCGGCCATTATGCAGTTTCCTCGACCTTTTGTGTCGGCCATTCCCTGGTATCAGGTCATTACATCATGTCTTTGATGGTCGTTGTTGTGAAATTATGTACCAATTCCATATCCATTTAGTCTTTGGATTATTTTGTGTTGGATTATAGAGGATTCCTTAATGCCTTCCTTCCAATGAATCTCTTCCTATCGACTTCAACACATCTTGCTCTAGGAATGAGATTCATAGTTTTATGATAGTACCTTGGGGATTGTAGTCATCTGTGGAAATTTCCCTCGCTATTGGGTAGTGGGAATACCTTAATGTCTCCTACTTGATGGATTTTTCAAGTGTTCGACTTCAAGTCCTTCTATTCACACTTTTTAGAATGTGCCAGGTGCCTTGGGGACCATTTTCATTAATGGTGGTTTCCATCGCATTTGTTAATGGTTCTCATTATTGACCAGTAATCAAACGGTTTCCTCCATGTTCAACTTCAACTCCTTTATTCGCATGTTTAGGATTCATACCGTTTGGGCAGTTTGGATTGAAGGCCTTGGGCTGACAGTAGTATCATCATTTTTTCTATTTCCCAAGATGTGCAAGACCTTGTTACATTTTATATGACATTTTGCTGAGACATAGATCCACCTTGTATTCTTGTGGGTATGATCAATTGTTGAGCATGGATCCACCTTGTTCATTTGTGGCCATGACTCCTTTAGATTTGATATGGTTCCTTTTTTCATATTGAGCGACCATGATAGTTTCACAAGTTATACATATGTTGGATCTGCCTGTATCTTTATGGTAGTGTTTTGTATATGGAATTCTATGTCCCAAAGATTAGTTTTTTCTGACATTTATCTCTCTTTCAGGTAGCTTTGTTCGAGCCTTTTTATCTTGGATTCTCTTCTCTCTCCATATTCAGTTTTTTCCTTTATAATGTATTTTGGCTATCATCTTCCCCTCTAACCTCATACATTAGAGGGAATTTCTTATAGATTAAAATGACACATTTCTACCTGTGACCACTTTCCCATGATTCCGTCACATGTTGACACTTCCATGATGACACTTCATGAAAGTCACTGAAAAAAATCCTAACTTGGAGGACCCATATATTGAGTCTTGTAACTCCGTTTGACCTCATATCTACACCATTGGAAAGGTATCGGAGCCAGCTAAAACTTTCCAGAAGACACCAAAGTCTGAGAATGCATAGAAATAACATTAAAATGAGATTTTTTTGTGTCTATGTGAGTTTCCTTAAGGAAAGTCATGCATGTACGTGACTTGCTACGTATAATACTAGCGTACACCTTAAATACATGAATTTCTGCATTGAAACCTACGTATAGCTCCTCGCGTACGTGACTGTTGTTTCTGCAACCCACGTATGCCTCCCAAAAATGTCAAAAAAATACGTATTTTGAAATTCGGGTAGTTTGGGTTGTTATGCAACTAACTCCTTCAGTTGTAACTACTTTGTCTTTGACCCTAACTCTTCATAAATCATATAAATAGAGGTAGAGAGGTCCATGAGGGGAGACATGAATCTTTGCATTGTTATGCCAGAGGAATTGGAGCTCTCTTTTCCCACACCTTTGCCCTAGAAGAATTATCCTTGTGTTGCAGAGCTTGGAGGTTGAGCTCCTTCGAGAAGAGAAGCAGCAGAACCAGATCAAGGTTTCGTGAGGTGCTGAACATGAAGAGAAGGTATATTTGTACTTGTTTTCAAGATTAATAAAGATGTGATGTCATTCTTCTTCCCAAATAATTGTTCAATGTGTGATTGAATATTTGTTTATGATCATATTATGATGTTAATCAGATTATTATTTCATGTTTATTTGATTATCATTGCTTTATATGTGGTCATATTGGTTTGAGGAAGGTATAATTCATTTTGCAAGTCTCTTCATTCCAAATTTGTTGGATTTTTAACCTTTGTGAGCCTTCCTTTCAAGAGAGGTTGATATCGAACTTTAGGCAAACGTAGGGTTTGTTTGTGGGGTGTAGAGTAGTTGTCTATTTGCTTTGTTTACAGTACTTGCTTGCATTAGTTGATAGGATATTTTTTCTTTTGCATTTATAAAAGAAAATTAAAAAAACACATGTTTTGCTTTATATGCATGTAGATTAGTTTTTTAGTCTAGATTGCATGGAATATCGTTGTTTTTGAAAAAAAAATAAAAAGAATTTGTTCTTTTGTGGCTTTCAAGTTTCTATTTGAAAAAGAAAAAGAGAATAGCTTTTGCTTTTTGCATTTCATTTCTCTTTGCTTAGTCATTTTGTTTCAACTTTGAGTGAAAACACCACATAAGTTTCACGCCATTTACCCTCTCACTAGAAACAACCCTTAAAATAAATGATATAATTTAAAAATTATTAGTAAGTTTTATTTTATAGGCTCATACACCAACTAGCTCAGGATAGACTTGTGGGGTAGGGAGTTTAAACTCCCCACAAGTGTTAAATTTCAGACGTAGTTGGTCAATCACTAGGTAAATCCTCTTCTATGTTTATTGAATATGGGAATATCCTCTGAAATGGGAGTTAAGCATGAGGACACATGGAGACTTGGACTGAGGAGATAACCCTTTGATTCCTTGTCAAAGTGTAGACCAGTTTTTTTGCACACCTGGGGATTCTGTCTTAGACATGGTTTCAAGATTTGCTACCCTAGCCATTTGTATGAACCAGGCTTGTGACTGCCCCTTGAGACTATCAATATAGTTAACGTAGCCATTAGTCTCTTTGACATCTAGGGTTCATACATAGGTACATAGAAAGGTGATTTCAAGTACACCGAAAGGTAACCCTGGTAGAAGGTGTGGGAGGGCTGTGGGTGATTCCTCCTCTTATGCCTAAGAAAATCTACAGGGATTCCAAGTAACTGTCTATCAGCTTTCTTTTGGCTTTAGGAATTTTTAGTGAGTGCTATGTAGTTTGTCTATACTAAGTGTGCCTTTAGGTGTGTGCTTGACACTTTTGGTGGCCTGTCAACCTCAGACTTTGTCTCTTAGTTTTAAACTATGCTTAGCTCCCCTTTGAACACCAACCAAGATATCCCCATCCCAGGAACTCCTTGTACTATTCCTCTCATAGGGAATGTTGGTGTTCCTTTGATGGCCACCTTGAATCTTGCTAGATTCACCCTAGGGCTACCAGTGTGGTTGTTTTCCACTCCAACTACCTTGAATGCTCCTAATGCTTCTCAAGTAAGCTCCTTATATCAAGGGCATCAAAACACTACTTCCCCTTCACCTGTAGTTGATTCTCCTCCTCCTTCTACCTCATGTGGTGAAAGTACTGATACTAGTAACTGACAGTCTAAAATAAGTAAAAGAAGGAAGAATAGGTAGAAGGCACATAAGAAAGGGGGCACTCATTCAACCTATGCAAGTCAAGTTGATCCACACCACCTTGTAATGTCCTCTACCCTCCGACCGGGAAAGAGGATGCTACTAAAAACCAGACATCCAGGAAACTGGCCCCATGGAGTTTTACATAACTAAAAACAGACAACTAAAATGCTTTGATGCAAAACATGCAGAGATGCATAATTATTAAGCATACAAAGGAAGCAAAACCATACATTCAAGCATTCAACAAGTTCATCATAATTCATTAGACATAAATATAACTACAGAGATGGAATATTCAAGATTACTTATCTTATGCAGTATTCATCCCGCAACCAGTTACGTCGCTGCAACGTTCCACCCAACCATAGGCCAGTGTGCTATTTAATCCCTCAGCAACACTACCACCCTTGAGTTGGGCATCATTTCCCAAGGAATAAGGAACGAGTAGGCCTACGCACAGCCAAGAATACACAAATCAGCAAGTCAACATAGTCCAAACACCAACCACTGCATACACGCAGCAAAACCAGTGGTTCATAGCTTGGGTGGGGAAATTCGATTCTTGAGTCGTTCTTGGCCCTATCATGGCCAAAATGTCTCAATAATAGCCACAAAAAACCCAAAATGAAAAACAACCCACATCAAACCACAAATCGTGGGGAAAACAGTAGCCCCAATCTCCACATAGAAACAATGGAAATACACAGCCCGAAATAGAAGAGGTGATCAGAATTTCAGCCTGGGCAGGGAAAACATATACTTATACCACAAAATCGGTATGGAAACACACCCCCATAGTATAAATCATGAATGGCTACTTCAGGGACAACGTGGATGGCAGATAATGGCTCACTCGGAATCCACAGTGGCCCAAAACATAATTGAACACCACATCCAACAAAAACGTGGGGAAGACAACAGCCCCGGTCTCACAATGAAACAACGGGAAAAATACACAATCTAAAAATGGAAGAGAAATCAAAATCTCATCATGGACAAGAGGAAAACATAGACAGGAAGATCGTGGTTTACCGAGAACGGTTTCTCCAGTTCTCTACATGAGGAAAATGATGAAGAATTCTATGCATGAGAAGGTGAGACCGTGAGAAAAACCCTCATATCCATGAGGGTAAGCAAGATCAAATGGAATAATGGAGAATGGAATCCTCCTCCTCCCCTGCTCTCTATGTGAGGGAATGAGCCTGCTGGTGGAGTGTGCATGTGGGCAAGGGCTGACAGTCCTGCCACATAGCACTACCCAGCAATAACTATCCCAACTAATCAACAGAAGTTTTAATGTGGTAGTTGACTAATGAGACAAGGAAAGATGAGTGATTCAAAAGGGTGGGTGACAACTAAATGGGTTTAACAGCTGACACATGGCTTTTCCCCATTGGCCCAATGTTTAATAACTCCCCCTCCTTATCCTTAGGAAACTCATGCCCTTTTCATCATGGTTGCATTGACGTAGCTGGTTGGGTTCATTTTAATTAAAATTGCATAGTTACATGATGCCACAACTATAAGGTGCTATATAGTACGATATACCATCGGAAACGATCCCAATTGTCGAAACATAACACACCCAAATCAATGGTGGGCCTTTTTCCTTTAGCTCCACACCATGATTAATTACAATATATACATCATGTACCTTTTAATGCAAATGGGGTCAAAATCGGGGTGTTACATTCCCCTCCCCCTTTGAATAACACCGTCCTCGGTGTTCCAATACTTAGGAATACATATACAATTTACACATCCAAAATTTCCAAAATTTTGTAGATTTGTCCTATGTTTAATTATTTACTTTGAACTTTCAGGACCAAGCCCCTTGGCTTCTACAAGCTTCTCCTGCTGGTTCTTAGCTTTCGGCTCATCCCAAAATCTAGGAACTTTTTGGCTGCTGCCCTCTTTATGTTCCCTTGTTGGGTAGTCCCAGCGTAAATGATGTCCTCCGCATTTCCAACATTTCATTGGCTGCTTCATCTTTACTTGCTCAATTTCCTTTGGGTCTTCATGCCTGGAACGTTTCTTAATGGATCGATTGGAAAAATGCCCCATCATTGATCCACTTTCCTTCCCCTTGCAGATTGCTCCCATAAGGATTTTTACCTCCTTTTGCAAACCAATAGATTCCTGCAAAATATGGTTGTTCATCTCATTCTGCCTTTTCTGTATCTTAAGCATCTCTCCAATATTCTCTTGGGTCTTAGCAATCCGTTTGAAGGAGACTTCCAACTAAGTCCAGCAACATTTGATCTGCTGTCATGATCAATGTGCACCACCGGGTTTCACTTTTCTCACCTGTGAAATGCACCATTGAAATTCTATCAAACCAAGCATAATATAGACATTAAAATCAGTCAGTTAATTACCCAATTGGCATGACAATCCAAGTATCATCAATGAGACTTTCATATTCTTCATGCCTTCCCAACAGGCACATGAGCTCATTCATGTCCATTCTTGGGCAGGGAATTAACTATTCCAGCATTCACAATTTACTTTAAGCAAATACACATGTTCCATTTCCAGTCATACATGCATTCAACAATATTTTGTTTTCACAATGCATAAATAAATATATATATATATATATATATATATATATATATATATATATAACTAAAAGGGAAAGAGAGAGCAACAAGAGTTTTTCCCCTCTTTGTTTTGTTCCATCCTAGAACCCACACCATCACTGTGGCTTTTCATGCTCTCAACCTTTTTCACTTCACTATGAATGCTGGACCAATCCCTCTTGGTCATGACACTTAGTGTCTCTGGTCTATTTCAGACCTCTCAACCATGGAGTCTCTCCACATGGTTTGTCTACAACTCTTGGCTGCTAGGACCTTCATAGTCCCACTAGAACCTTCTTTGTTATTGCTCATTTTGAGCTCTTTAGGACAGTCACATGTCCACATGCATCCCTAGGATGCTTTCATAGTCCTTGCTTCCAGTGATACCCATATTCAAACATTGAATAAATTCACATGTTTAGTTTATTCTCGTCATATTTTTTTTTCCTCTAAACAAGAGCTTAGAATATCATAACCAAATCATATACACATGTATATTTGAAATCAAGAAGCTGCAAAGAATCCAATACTTATCTATATTATCCATTTCCTCTTTGGTCCACAGGATCCTACTTCGCTTTGCAAGCCTTGGGATTGCCTATGGACTTGGATGTTAGGTTAGCATGCATGCTGCTCCACAACATCAATAATTAATGTCTAGCCAGTACACCCTCATGTTGACTGGGCTTGGAAATTTCCCACGACCATTCCCAAGTCTAGGATCTACTATGGATCCCCAAGCATATAACATGCCAACATACACTTATACCAACATACACTTATATCAACAGTAATGCACACTTATATCAACAGTAACCCTTACTCCGCAACCCCTCACAACAACCATTTGCCTTTTCTCTTTAGTGTGCAACACCAAACTGCATCTATTTAGCACTATCAACACAAGCAATATAAGAAACTCATCAGCATTATTGCTCTAAAACTGTAATCATATTTCATGTCATTCACTATCAAGTATTGAGACACCAGGAATGCATCCACTCCCTAGGGTGCAGTCAACATTGAAAACCCTTTCATGACTCAACATCAGAAAAGTGTGCACCCTTTCCCAGTGTGTGCCATGTAGGCCCTATTCATACTCAAGCAATTGGTCATCATGGAAATAAAATCAAAACATGTTCTGCATATAGAATTTTAATAGTTTGACATGCATATTCTTAGCTAGGGTCACAGGACACTTATCTATTTGCAGATATAGTATTCCTTCGTTAACAAGGAATGGGGGCTCCCTTCTCTGAGTTGACAGTCCCTCGGCTTGCCATCCCAACTCCTTTTCACATTTCATA
>LPNX010209071.1:113143-148320 GCA_001517045.1 Pseudotsuga menziesii | reverse complement strand
CACTCATGTTGCTTTCCAAACATGCAGTGCAGATGAGACATTTCCAGAATGTCCAATGGAGTTTCACCCGAAACCCATTTCCAAGATAAGGGAAAACCTTCCTGTGAAGTTTGGCTCCTGCAGGCCATCACACATGATCTTCCTGCAGTGTCTACCCCTGGCACATTCATCAAATAGCTAAACATTCAATCATTATCTGATAATACAATCCAAATTGATTGTTCCATAACCAAGCAATGACATTAATAATTAAATTCACCAGGAATTTGCAATTATGTCTACTATAGAAATTAGTTTGCTTGACAACGAGGTGATCCTCATTTGTGGGTCTCTTGTAAGTAGCACCACTATGCCCATTATAATTTTATGCTTACTAGCATAATATGAATACCCACCTACAATGCGTCCTCCTGACACAATCTTATGCAAGCCAATAGTGATTAGTAGTTGTCAGCAATTTCTTAAATCTGAAATTCACAATTCAAATTTAACAACCCATTATGCATACCAACTATTTTCACAGCCATGAGACTCTTCTCATAAGGTTTGGCTCTTTCACATGGTAGATTCCAGCATTTGTCATGGTCTTACTCTCATTTCCATGTTCTAAATAATCTACCTAAAACCTGAACTTCAATCAGCCAAACACTTGGTAAGTCTTGATGCATATAACATTTTCATTGCTGCAACCATCACTGAAGCATTTTCAAAATTTATAAAATTCAAATACTTCCAGCTGTTAATCACATCAATATTACCCAAAACTCATTTACTTCACGTAATCATTATCATACTAACATTTGAAAGGTATAGTCACATCATTCATGCAATTAAATAAAATGTTTAGATACTCCTTACTTCACAAGCGTATCATTTGTACCACCTTGCTCTTCCATAGATCATTTCCAGCAGTCAATCGATCATAACTACCCTCTTCATGCACTTACTATCTTGCATTCATAACATCTCTTGAAAGGATTCTAGAATTATCATCAATTCATAATTTCAGCCATGGGTTAGTCACAATAACACATGCACTATCTCAATGTATTCACGCAATGCATCACAACATTTGCACCCCTATTTATGTATGCATATTTACAACATTTATTCAAACTTTTCATATACGTTCATTCAATGCATAACTACAAGATTTATAAAATATTTTTAATGCATATCCATTCAATGCTACCTTGTATTGATTCAGGAATACTATGCATTCAAACATACCATGGCCTAACCATGACTACCTCATTTATGATGCATTGTTATGATCACGACCACCAGTCCTCACTTGTTCTGGTTACTAAGTTCATATCAACATTCGCAGGGCAGGATATATTTCTATATGAATGTAGTAAATTTTTTTTTTTAAATAACCACCTGGTGTGAGACCTCTTGCTTTTACTACTCCATGCAATTGTCATAATTAGCCCCTTACCTGCATGGATCCTACTTACACACTCGACATTTCCAATTTAGTCGGTATCTTGCAGGAGATTGAAGAATTTGCTCACCAACTTTTGATTATAGATTTGTTGCCTCATCCCTTCCCTAGAGGGTTGCTAGTCACATTTGTTAGCATCAGCAACATATTCAGCCAGGTCCATGTTATCGTTGGTTTTTCCACTAATTCCAACACCAATGCAATGATTATCATTAGTAGCTTATTATAAATGTATAATTCTCACTATTCTTACCAACATGTAATATCTTATGCATGTGAGGCATATCCTCATAGATTTCATGTATAAAACTTAGGAAATGTAATTATAATCAGCAAGATAGGGTTTAAGGGAACTACCCTTTTCAAGTCCCACATCCTTGCATGGAACTTCTCTTCCACGTGGCAGCTGGTTTGAATTCATAGTCTTGCTACCTCTAGGCATGCAATTCTCAGATTTGTCCATATTTACAGCAACATTGTTTATCAAACAATCACTCGTACTCTTCTACTCCTCATTCAAACTCTGGTGGTTCTCTACTATTCTTTGCTGGATACGCTTTCCAATTCCTATACCCATGCTCCATTCTGATTTTGGGTGTGAAAATAAAACTACTTCTAAAATGATGATTTTCACCAAATCTCTACGTTTTTACACACAACTATATTTTGGCCTGGGTGCCAACTTCATCCACCTATAGGAGCAAGTCTAGGAAGATTCTGGAAAACTTTTCTATCCGGGAAAAGTCAATGCATACAACAAGGAACACTCAGTAACTTATGGATCTCATTTCTGATTCACCATTCATCTTTTATGAATTCTAGGTTTGACTAATTTGCCCAAAACATAGAATCTTCTTTTCACAAGAACGACTGTCTCAGGGGACAATGGGGGTCAAGGCGGCTTGCCCCCTTGTGGCTTCCTTGCACCACTGTAGGGCGGGTTGAGGGCAAGGCCCTCATTTTTTTGTGTGTAAATCATTGGTTTTCGATCATTATGGCGCATAAGATCGCTGCTAGTTTTCTCCTTTTCAGCCCTGTAAGTCCACTGAAAAACTGCTGAAAATCCCATTGAAAAACAGGTGAAATCTGCTGAGAAATCCCACTTAAAAACTCAAATTTTCCTTTTTGTAGAATCGGATCTCATTCCAACTATCAATCCAACGTTTCGGTGGTCAAAACAACTAACTTCTCCATTGTTCATCGGCGATCGGATCCACTAAGCACTACCATGTCGGCGATCGAATCTTCTAACCTTTGGAAGGATAGTCCATTAGACAGCCGCAATGGTGGGTAGTGATCCCACTACAGGTTCTGTGGATCATAAACTCATCGGTTGTCGAAAGCTCTATCCACTAACCATCGTCGATGGCCAATGATTCCCCGACTTAGAGAAATTTTTGAAATCTCTTAATCTTCCTTCTCACCGCTTGATCGGCTCAACTCTCCTCTTTTCATCGGAAAAATAGTTCTATCAGTAGCCGCAACGATGGCCCACCATATTCAATCTTCTTTCTATCAGCGGCCCAATCTGCTGAGGCATAACTGGATCAATATCGGCAGTCTTTTCTTGTCGGAAGACTAGTGCTCTAGGCTTCCGAAATAGTGGCACATGAAACATTATCTTCTTCTGATAGTCAACGATATCAGGCCTTAGAAAAAATTTTAAACTTTCTTTATGGCCTTGGCGGTCGAAGGCCTTACCCATTGGACGTGTAGTTGTCTAGCCATCCACAATGGCGGGTGGTTGGTCAACTATTTTCCACCGACAGATGTCGAACACTCAGAAAATTTTCCGTAATTTCCTTCCAAATGTCTTCCATCAGGTATGCTTCCGTCTAGCTCTCTGCTACATCGGAAGTCCTTCCCACTAAGTGTTTCGATGAACCGACTGTTCAAACACTTAGAAAAATTTGTGGAAGTTTCCTGTCATAAACTTCTAGTTGCTGGGCAGAAAGAAATCATGTTTTTGTCACTACATCTTCGTGTTCCATTCAGGCCCGTGCTGCAACATGAGCTCTGATACCACTTTGTAATGTCCTTGACCCTCTAATGGAGCAAGAGGACTCTACTAAACACGATACATCCGGGAAACTGGCCCCATGGATTTTTATATAACTAAAAATTGACAACTAAAATGATTTGATGCAAAACATGCAGAGATGCATAATTATTAAGCATACAGCGGAAGCAAAACCATACATTCAAGCATTCAACAAGTTCATCATAATTCATTAGACATCAATATAACTATAGAGATGGAATAGTCAAGATTACTTATCTTATCCAGTATTCGTCCCGCAACTAGCTACGTCACTGCAACATTCCACCCAACCATAGGCTAGTGTGCTCCTTAATCTCTCAGCAAGACTACCACCCCCAAGTTGGGCATGATTTCCCAAGGAATAAGGAACGAGTAGGCTTACCCACAACCAAGAATACACAAATTAGCAAGTCAACATAATTCGAAGACCAACCACTGCATACACACAACAAAACCAGCGGTTCACAGCTTGGGCGCGAAAATCCGATTCTTGAGTCATTCTTGGCCCTATCGTGGCCAAAACATCTCAATAATAGCCATAGAAAACCAAAAACGAAAAACAACCCACATCAAACCACAAATCATGGGGAAAACAGTAGCCCCAATCTCCACATAGAAACAATGGAAATACACAGCCCGAAATAGAAGAGGTGATCAGACTTTCAGCCTGGGTAGGGAAAACATATACTTATACCACAAAATCGGTATGGAAACACACCCCCACAGCAGAAATAATGAATGTCTACTTCACAGGGACATCGTGGATGGCAGAGAATGGCTCACTCAGACTCCACAATGGCCCAAAATGTAATTGAACACCACAGCCAACAAAAACGTGGGGAAGACAACAGCCCCGGTCTCACAATGAAACAACGAGAAAAATACATAGTCTAAAAATGGAAGAGAAATCAAACTCTCATCATGGACAAGAGGAAAACATACACAGGAAGATCGTGGTTGACCGAGAACGATTTCTCCAGCTCTCTACATGAGGAAAATGATGAAGAATCCTATGCATGAGAAGGTGAGACCGTGAGAAAAACCCCCGTGTGCATGAGGATGAGAAAGATCAAATGGAAGAATGGAGAATGGAATCCTCCTCCTCCCCTGCTCTCTATGTGAGGGAATGAGCCTGCTGGTGGAGTGTGCGTGTGGGCAAGGGCCGATAGTCCTACCACATAGCACTACCCAGCAATAACTATCCCAACTAATCAACAGAAGTTTTAATGTGGTAGTTGACTGATGAGACAAGGAAAGATGAGTGATTCAAAAGGGTGGGCGACAACTAAATGGGTTTAGCAACTAACACATGGCTTTTCCCCATTGGCCCAGTGTTTAATAACTCCCCCTCCTTATCCTTAGGAAACTCATGCCCTTTTCATCATGGTTGCATTTACGTAGTTGGTTGGGTTCATTTTAATTAAAATTGCATAGTTACATGATGCCACAACTATAAGGTGCTATATAGCACGATATACCATCAGAAACGATCCCAATCGCCAAAACATAACACACCCAAATCAATGGTGGGGCTTTTTCCTTTAGCTCCACACCATGATTAATTACAATATATACATCATGTACCTTTTAATGCAAATGGGGTCAAAATTGGGGTGTTACACACCTAGCCTTTGAAGTTCATGCTGGGGGCACCTATCCAACCTATGCAGGTCATGTTGGATCTAAGCGCTCAACCTATGCAATTCAAGTTGATATTCACCATCCAGCATATGTTGATCATGCTGATGAGATCCTTCCAACCTTTCAAGGTCACGTCGGAGACAGTCACTCAGCCTCTATAGTTCATGCTGAGGGAACCTGTTAAACCTTTGATGTTCAACTTGAACCTCTCCATCCAACCTCTGCAATTCATGTTGGATCCATCCACCCAGACTCTGAAGTTCATACTCAGGGAACATGCTCAACTTTTGCAAAGCATGTTGATTCTAACCATTCAACCACTCTTGTTCATGCTGGTAGTCCCTATCCAACCTCTGCAGGTCATGTTGGACCTAGTCTTTCAGCCACTGCAAGTCATGTTGGGGGAAACCTCTCAGCCTCTATGGCTCATGCTAAAGACAATTTGTCAGCCACTGCGAGTCATGTTGACATTGTTGAAAAGACTACCCATTCAAAACACAAGCCCAAGTTTCCTTGTAAGCTTTGTGAGGGAGACCACCTTACCTATAATGCCCTTCTATCATGGAGGTGCAAAGAGTCTGGTTTCATGATCATCTCGTTTTTGAACATTTTGAAGTCTCTCAACAACCAGCCTCTCTTAGTTAGGTTGGACCCAGTCACTCGGCCTCTGGTGGTCATGCTGGGGGAAAAATATCATCCTCTATAGGTCATGATGAGATAAAATAGTCATCCACTAATAGTCATGTTGACACGATTGAGAAAACTAGTCGTTCGAAGTGCAAACTTAAGTTCCCTTATAATCTATGCAAGGGAGATCATCTTACTCACCAATGCCCTACTATCGCAGAGGTGCGAAGAGTGTGGTCCGACACTCAATAATTTCTTCTCTTGAACAATCTATAGTTTGTCAACAACCTACTCAACCATTGGTTGATAGAGTGGTCGAACCAATATCAGCTTTGCTTGATCCCACTCTTCATTCAGAGAGTGATCCTAATGTTATTGAACCAATGTCATCTTTGGTCAATCCCACTCTCCCTTCAGAGTTTGACTTTCACAAAGCAGTTGAATTGATTCCATTGTCGATCAATCCCACTCTTCTTTCGGAGAGTGAAGTGTCTTCTAGTCACATTTTCTTCACCTCTAGTCACATTTTCTTCACCTCCAGTTTAGATCTTACAGAACAAGGGGGAATTGAACTCGCTTTGGATGAATCCCCACAAACATCTCAGATTGCTTCCTGTGATTGGGATAGCCTACTTCAGCCACACCTTCCTTCTGATGCATCTTTCCAGATAAAGGTCAAAGTTGAACCATACATGATTGCTCATTGTATTGTTAATGAAGGATCCTTAGTTAGTATCTTGTATGCTTGTGCTTGGTGAGGCATGGGATCTCCTAGCCTTGTTTTGGCTGCTTGTCCATTACTAGTGTTTGATAGAAGAACTTCTATAGCCTTGGGAATTCTTTCTCAAACACCTATTACTTTCATTGGGAATACCATATTAATTGACTTCATGGTAATAGAAGTACCCTTGGACTTCAATATGCTCCTTGGATGTGATTATCTCTATACCGTGCAAGCTGTGGTGTCAACATTATTTTGTGTAATGTACTTTAATCATGGTGAAGAAATTCTCACTATCGATTAGTTGGATTTTCTTGATCCATCTTCTGACCCAATTAGAGACCAGGTCTTTCCTTTATCAATTCCTAGTGTTTCTATAGACACTACCGCGCCACAGGCAAGCTATGTGGCCTCATGTCCTTTGCATTCAATTGCTACTGAGAAGCAACCTCTATTTTCATGCTTACCTTCTTGGGACTTGGTACCAACATTTGATGAGGCAAGTCATCCTGTACAAAATGTGGAGCCTTCTCTCCACTCTATCAATCCATTTTAAAGTTTAGAAATGTGTCCTATCTCGGATGATCTCCTTCCTTTAGATGAAGTCTTCCTAGAGTCTTTGATAGAGTCTAACCTTCTTTTGGATGTTGGTTTAGTTTGTGACTAAGTCTAACCCTGATTTTCCTAGTAATCCTAACCTTTCTTTTTATGTTGGTCTTGTTGAGTCTTTTGACTCTTCCTTTGAACAGCAACTCAGTGATCCTGATGAGTTTGATTTTTCTTATGAATTTTTTTAACTCCTGTGATACTTAATTTGTTCCTACAAACTCTATATCCCTTGTTTATTTTTTCTCTCCTTTTGAGGTTGATCTTACTGATTATAAACCCTTGAGCCTTGGTGCTATAGAATCTTATTCGGCCGATTCTTCCTTGACTTTACCTTTTGTAGAAGATAGCAAAGTTGCATGTGTTTCTTCCAAAGTAGTTTCCATCAACAATTTTCTTTTGAATATGATATTGATGTTGTTGTTTCTTGGAGACATGATTATTAGTTGGATTCACAACTATTTACTGGCCTCGTCTTGTTCTTTAAGCTGTAATTGCATTTCGATGTGCGTTGCTCATGCTTATGATCCTGATGTCGAATTCCATGCTTTTAACTCGTTGTATAATCCCTCATCTTTGTTCTCATCGTCGCTAAGACTTGTATCATTTTTCCTTTGCAACTTGACACTCTTTACCCTGAGGAGACGTTCCCCAAGTGTCCTTATCTTGCTCGCTTTCCTTGCATTATGCATAGGTTTTTTTGTTGTGCTTGGAACTAGTTTCACTTGCCTATGACACCCATCTCCTCGCATTTAGAGAATTCTTTTTTCTCTCCTTCAAGCTCATTAAAAATAGTAAGGAGGCTGCGAGTTGACTTTTTTAGACTTGTTAAAAATTCACAGGAAATATATTGAGTTTCATTAGGCCTAAGTATGACTCCTCAAAATAGACTTGACTACCGAGTAAAATTTTCCATTCAGGCTTGTTAAGAATATGTGAATGGGCATCAATATTGGTGGTATGTTATCGCTTTCTCGGACCATGCGGAATAATACGAGAAAGGAACACTCTCTTTTCTTCAGAATTGAGAAGAGTATTCTCAGGCATAGGTTTATCGCTTTTCTGGAACCGAGGGACTAAACTCACGGAAAAGGAACCCCTGGTATTAGCTTAGTTTTCTTTTTTTCATGCTCTCTACCTAAACATGAAAAATATTCCGAGTGTACTTTATTTCTTTGTCATGCTTGTTAAACACCAAGAACAAAACATCAAGTTTATTGTTGTAAGCCCCATTTCGTGTACTCAAATGGATCTTTCCAAGTGATCATGCCTTCCTTCACACTCGTAAAACTCAGACTATATGCTTCTTTTGAAGGAGCATTGGGTAGGTGATAATTTAACCTTTTTCGGACCTTCCTAACTAATATGAAAAAGGCATGCCTTACTTATTTGGAAGATAAGAGAGTTCTTCTTCGGTATGTTTTACACTTTTCCTGCCTTAAGAGACTAAATTGGATGAAAAAGGACCCCCCTGGAGTCTTCTTAGGAGTTTTCAGACTCTCAAAATATGAAAACACCAACACCAACAAGCATGTACTAGTTCAGGCTCATAAATTCCACGAATTGGTGCTTTATCAAGCATTCTTCTATCTTTTCTTCGATCTTGCCAAAAATGAAGATGGTCTCGAGTTTGCTTTCTTGGACTCGTTAAACCTTTACAAGAAATAGGGGAAAGGAAGTTCATTCGCATGTTTTTTACATCATGGCAGCAAGTCTTGTTTCCTTTAACAAAGCACCAGTTTTGAGTCTATCAATAGTTGGGTCCTAGTGTTTTTACCTTAACCTGATTCAGAGTTTTTTACTCCTCT
Organism: Pseudotsuga menziesii; assembly: GCA_001517045.1. Taxonomy (NCBI): domain Eukaryota; kingdom Viridiplantae; phylum Streptophyta; class Pinopsida; order Pinales; family Pinaceae; genus Pseudotsuga; species Pseudotsuga menziesii. The sequence goes on along the minus strand of LPNX010209071.1, from coordinate 139,429 downwards.
CATTGGTTTCTTTTCCAATTATATGGGGAATATGTCAATGTCTCCTACATTATAGATTTGTGTCGTTGGTCCTTTCATGTCAAAATATTCCTAAGTCACTTTTGTGTCATGCTTACTGTTCAAGGATTAAACCTTTGTCATCCATTCTGTAGTTGCCTCGACCTTTTGTGTTGGCCATTCCTTGGTATCAGTTCATTACATCATGTCTTCGGTGGTCCTTGTTGTGAAATTCTATACCAATTCCAGATCCATTTTGTCTTTGACATACCTTGTGTTGGATGATAAAGGATGTCTTAATGCCTTCCTTCCAATGGATCTCTTCCTATCGATTGCAACACATCTTGCTCTAGGAATGAGATTTAGAGTTTTATGATAGTACCTTGGGGATTATAGTCATCTGTGTAAATTTCCCTCACTATTAGGTAGTAGGAATACCTTAATGTCTCATACTTGATGGATTCTTCAAGTGTTCAACTTCAAGTCCTTGTATTCACACTTGTTAGAATGTACTAAGTGCCTTGGGGACCATTTTCATTAATGGTGGTTTCCCTCATGTTTGTTAATTGTTCTGATTATTGACTGGTAATCAAATGGTTTCCTCCATGTTTGACTTCAACTCCTTTATTCACATGTTTAGGATTCGTACATTTTGGGAAGTTTGGATTCAAGACCTTAGGATGATAGTAGCATCGTCATTTTTTCTATTTCCCAAGCTGCGCAAGACCTGTTTACATTTTATATGGCATTTTCCGAAGACATAGATCCACCTTGTTCATTTCTGTCCATGACTCCTTTAGATTTGATATGGCGCCTTTTTGCATATTGAGCGACCATGATAGTTTCATGAGTTATAGATATGTTTGATATACTGGTATCTTTATGGTGGTGTTTTGTATATGGACTTGTATGTCCCAGAAATTAGTTTTGTCTGACATTTATCTCTCTTTTAGGTACCTTTTTTCGAGCCTTTTGATCTTGGATTCTCTACTCTCTCCATATTCAGTTGTTTCCTATATAATGTATTTTGGCTATCATCTTCCCCTCTAACCTCATACATTAGGGGCTATCTGTTATAGCTTAAAATGACACATTTCTACCTATGACCACTTTCCCATGATTCCATCGCATCTCAACACTTCAGTGACAACACTTCATGAAAGTAACTAAAAGTCACTAAAAAACACCTAACTTGGAGGACCCATATCTTGAGTTTTGTAACTCTGTTTGACCTCATCTATACACCATTGGAAATATATCTGATTCATCTAAAACTCTCTAGAAGACACCAAAGTATGAAAATGCCCAAAATTACCCTTTAAAAGAGATTTTTTGATGGCTATGTGAGTTTTCTTAAGGAAACCCGCGTATGTACATGACTTGCTATATATAATACTCGCGTATGACTTAAATATGTGACTTTATACATTGAAACCTACATATAGCTCCTCACATATTCAACTCTTGTTTCTGCAACCCACGTATGCCTCCTAAAAATGTCAAAAAAATACATATTTTGAAATTCGAGTAGGTTGGGAAGTTATGCAACTAACTCCTTTAGTTGTAACTACATTGTATTCGACCCTAAATCTTCATAAAGCATATAAATAGAGGTAAGGAGGTCCATGAGGGGAGATTTGAATCTTTGCATTGTTATGCTGGAGGAATTGGAGCTCTCTTTTCCCACACCTTTTCCCTACAAACATTCTCCTTGTGTTGCAGAGCTTGGAGGCTGAGTTCCTTCGAGAAGAGAAGAAGCAAAACTAGATCAAGGTTTTGTGAGGCGCCGAACTTGAAGAGAAGGTATATTTGTACTTGTTTTCCAGATTAATAAAGATGTGAGGTCCTTCTTCTTCCCAAATAATTGTTTAATGTGTGAATGANCATATTATGATGTTAATCAGATTATTATTTCATGTTTATTTGATTATCATTGCTTTATATGTGGTCATATTGGTTTGAGGAAGGTATAATTCATTTTGCATGTCTCTTGGAGCAAGAGGAGCAAGAAGGGGATTGAAGGGCTGCTTGGATCAACCTTCATTTGGCTAAGGTATGAACCATTCTAATCTTTTAATCTTATTTGTATTTACTTGTAGAACCATTTGCATCCACCTTTCAACCCCAGCATGTTGATGGCCTCTTAAACACTAGCCATAGGAAACTTTCATTTACAATAGAAATGGTGACTTTGCTGGGGAGAGCCTTGTTTGTTTGGGGTTTCTCTGTCTTTCTTCCAGTCTTTTGTAAGGTTTTAGGTTCTTCTTACAAGTTAGGAACACTTTTTGAGTCTGTTGGAACACCTTTCCTGCCTTCCTACGTCAATTTTTGACACTTTTTGTGCTTTTTGTCATCCATGCATGGATTTTAGGATAAAACATCACATGTCTATGTTGTATACATAACTTGCACTACTTGCAACCCATGTGTCATACGTGACCTGCCTTAAGGAAACTCCTGTATGCAACCCATGTTCTTTCATCATTTTTTAAGGTTTTTGGGTGATTTGATGGTTGTTTGTAGGGTCTTTAAGGGTCCTTTGCATGTGCATGACTCCTTAGAGGTTGTTTTATCTATGTTAGGTGCTCTTTGTATATCTTGTAAGTCTCGTTCAATTATTTGAACTTGTTTTCGCTGCTTTCCTCCCCACCTCCTTCTTTGGCTTGACCTTGTTGAACAAGGTACTGAGCAGCCTCTATTTGTAGGTTTAGATTGATTCTTGGGACGTCTTGAAATTTTTTTATGTCAGTCTTATTGCTCAGTCTCTTCATTCCAAATTTGTTCGCTTGTTTACATCTGTGAGCTTTCCTTTCAAGAGAGGTTGATATCCAACTTTAGGCAAACCTAGGGTTTGTTTGTGGGGTGTATAGTAGTTGTCTATTTGCTTTTCTTACAGTGCTTGCTTGCATTAGTTGATAGGATGTTTTTTCTTTTGCATTTATAAAAGAAAAAGAAAAAAACACATGTTTTTCTTTATATGGATGTAGATTAGTTTTTTAGCTTAGATTGCATGGCATATCATTGTTTTTGAAAAAATAAATAAAAAGAATTTGTTCTTTTGTGGCTTTCAAGTTTCTATTTGAAAAAGAAAAAGAGAATAGTTTTTTCTTTTTGCATTTCATTTCTCTTTGCTTAGTCATTTTGTTTCAACTTTGAGTCAAAACACCACATAAGTTTCACTCCATTTACCCTCTGACTAAAAGAAACCCTTAAAATAAATGATATAATTTAAAAATTATTAGTAAGTTTTATTTTATCGGCTCATACACCAACTAGCTCAGGCTAGACTTGTGGGGTAGATAGTTTAAACTCCCCACGAGTGTTAAATTTCAGATGTAGTTGGCCAATCACTAGGTAAATCCTCTTCTATGTTGATTGTATCTGGGAATCTCCTCTGAAATGGGATTTAAGCATGAGGCCACATGGAGACTTGGACTGAGGAGATAACCCTCTGATTCCTTGTCAAAGCGTAGACCAGGGTTTTTGCGCATATGGGGATTTTGTCTTAGACAGGTTTCAGACTTTGCTACCCTACCCATGCATACAAACCAGGCTTGTGACTATCCCCCTAGAATATCAATATAGTTATTGTATCCTTTTGTCTCTTTGACATTTAGGGTTCATACACAGGTACACCAGAAGGAGATTTCAGGTTGACGTTGGACCGACTTGGAAGGTAACCCCGATAGAAGGTGTGGGAGGGCGGTGGGTGATTCCTCTGCTTGTGCCTAAGATCATCGACATGGATTCCAAGTAACTATCTATCAGCTTTCTTCTGGAAATAATATATTATATTTGTTTGTCTATTTGGCTTTAGGATTTTTTAGTGAGTGCTGTGTGGTTTGTCTATACTTAGTATGCCTTTACGTGTGTGCTTTTCACTTTTGGTTGTTTTTCAACCTTAGACTTTGTCTCTTAGTTTGAACCTATGGCTAGCACCCCTTTGAAAACAAACTGAGAGATCCCCATGCTAGGGACTCCTTGTACTATTCCTCTCACAAGGAATGTTGGTGTTTCTTTGATGGCCACGTTGAATCTTCCTGGATTCACCCTAGGGCTACCAGTGTGGTTGTTTTCCACTCCAACTACCCTGAATGCTCCTGATGCTTCTCAAGTAAGCTGCTTATATCAAGGGCATCAAAACAATGCTTCCCCTCCATGTGTAGTTGATTCTCCTTGTCCTTCTACCTCAGGTGGTGAAAGTACTGATACTAGTAACAGATAGTCCAAAATAAGTAAAAGAAGGAGGAATAGAAAGAAAGCACATAAGAAAGGGGGAACCCATTCAACCTTTGCACGTAAACTTGAACCTCACTACTGAGTGTTCAAATTTCTTGCCGGGGGCACCTCTCCAACCTCTGCAGGTCATGTTGGATCTAAGCACTCAACCTCTGCAATTCAGGTTGATATTCAACATCTAGCATATGTTGATCATGCTGGTGAGATCCTTCCAACCTTTCAAGGTCATGTCAGATCCAGTCACTCAGCCTCTCTAGTTCATGTTAAGGGAACCTGTTCAACCTTTGATGTTCAAGTTGAACCTCCCCATGCAACCTCTACAATTCATGTTGGATCCATCAACCTCACCTCTGAACTTCATGTTGGGGGCACACACTCAACTGCTACAAAGTATGTTGATTCTAACCATTCAGCCTCTACTGTTCATGCTGGTGGTCCCCATCCAACCTCTATAGGTCATGTTGGACCTAGTCTTTCAGCCTCTGCAAGTCATGCTGGGGGCAACCTCTCAGCCTCTGTGGTTCATGCTAAAGACAATCCGTCAGCCACTTGTGAGTCATGTTGACATTATTGAAAAGACTACCCATTCAAAACATAAGCCCAAGTTTCCTTGTAATATTTGTGAGGGAGAACACCATACTTATAAATGCCCTTCTATCGTGGATGTGCGAAGAGTTTGGTTTCATGATCATCCTATTTTTTAAAATTCTGAAGACTCTCAACAACCAGCCTCTCTTAGTCAAGTAGGACCTAGTCACTCGGCCTCCGGTGGTCATGCTGGCGGAAAAATCTCAACCTCTGTAGGTCATGCTGAGAGGAAATAGTCATCCAATAATAGTCATATTGACACCGTTGATGAAACTAGTCATTTGAAGTGCAAACTTAAGTTCCCTTGTAAGCTATGTGAGGGAGATCATCTTACTCACCAGTGCCTAGCTATCGCAAAGGTGTGAAGAGTGTGGTCGGAGACTCAAAAATTTCCTTCTCCTAAACAACCTATAGTTTCTCAACAACCTACTAAACCTTTGGTTGATCAAGTGGTTGAACCAATATCAGCTTTGGTTGATCCCACCCTTTGTTCGAAGAGTGATCTTGATGTTATTGAACCAATGTCATCTTTGGTCAATCTCACTCTCCCTTCAGAGATTGAATTTCACAAAGCAGTTGAATTGATTCCATTGTTGATCAATCCCACTCTTCTTTCAGAGAGTGAAGTGTCTTCTAGTCACATTTTCTTCATCACCAGTTCAGAACTTACTGAATAAGGGGGTATTGAACTCGCTTTGGATGAACCCCCACCAAGCTCTCGGATTGCTTCCTATGATTGGGATAGCCTAGTTGAGTCATGCCTTCCTTCTGATGCACCTTTCCAGATAAAGGTCAAAGTTGAAGCATACATGATTGCTCATTGTATTGTTGATGAAGGATCCTTAGTTAGTATCTTGTCTAGTAGTGCTTGGCGAGGCATGGGATCTCCTAGCCTTGTGTTGACTGCTAGTCAGTTATTGGCGTTTGATAGAAGAACTTTTATAGCCTTGGGAATTCTTGAGCAAACACCTGTTACTTTGGGTGGGAATACCATCTTAATTGACTTCATGGTAATAGAAGACCCCTTGGACTTCAATATGCTCCTTGGACGTGATTATCTCTATACCATGCAAGCTATGGTGTCAACATTCTGTCGTGTGATGTAATTTAATCATGGCGAAGAAATTGTCACTATAGATTAGCTGGATTTTCTTGATCCGTCTCCTAATGCAATTAGAGACCAGGTATTTCCTTTATCAATTCCCAATGTTTCGATAGACACTACCCCACCACAGGTGAGCTATGTGGCCTCATGTCCTTTTCATTCAATTGCTACTGAGAAGCAGCCTCTGTTTTCATGCCTACCTTCTCAGGACTTGGTCCCAACAGTTCACCAGGTGAGTCATCCTGTAGAGACTATGGAGCCTTCTCTCCACTCTATCAATCCATTTGAAAGTTTAGACATGTGACCTATCTTGGATGATCTCCTTCCTTCGGATGAAGTCCTCCTAGAATCTTTGATAGAGTCTGACCTTCTTTTGGATGTTGGTTTAGTTGTGACTAAGTCTAACCTTGATTTTCCTAGTAAGACTAACCTTTCTTTTTATGTTGGTCTTGTTGAATCTTTTGACTCCTCCTTTGAACTACAAGTCAGTGATCCTGATGAGTTTGATTTTTCATATGAATTTTTCAACTCCCATGATACTAAATTTGTTCCTGCAAACTCTATATCCCTTGTTGATTTTTTCTCTCCTTCTGAGGTTGATCTTACTGATTATAAATTCTTGAGCCTTGGTGCTATAGAATCATCTTCGGTCAATTTTTCCTTAACTTTACCATTTGTAGAAGATAGCACAGTCGCATGTGTTTCTTCCAAAGTAACTTTCCTCAGAACTTTTCTTTTGAATATGATCCTAATGTTGTTGTTTCTTGGAGACATGATTCTTAGTTGGATTCAAAACTATTTACTGTCCTTGTCTTTTTGTTCAAGCTGTAACTGCATTTGGATGTGCGTTGCTTGCGCTTATGAGCCTGATGTCGGCTTCCATGCTTTTAGCTCGTTGTATAAGCCCTCATCTTTGTTCTCATCGTCACTAAGCCTTGTATCATTTTTCCTTTACAAGTTAACACTCTTTACCTTGAGGAGACGTTCCCCAAGTGTCCTTATCTTGTTCGCTTTCCTTGTCTTATGCATAGGCTTGTTCCTTATGCTTGAAAATAGTATCACTTGCCGATGAAACTCATCTCCTCGCATTTAGAGCATTATTTTTGCTCTCCTTCGAGCTCGTTAAAAACAGTAAGGAGGCCATGAGTTGACTTTTCTAGACTCGTTAAAACTTCACAGGAAATATATTGAGTTTCTTTAGGCCCAAGTATGACTACTCAAAATAGACTTGACTGCCGAGTAAACTTGTCCATTCAGGCTCGTTAAGAATATGTGAATGGGCATCCATATTGGTTGTAGGTTATCGCTTTCTTGGACCATGTGGAATAATACGAGAAAGGAATACTCTCTTTTCTTTGGAACTGAGAAGAGTATTCTCAGACATAGGTTTATCGCTTTTCTAGACCTGATGGACTAAACATATGGAAAAGGAACCCCTGGTATCAGCTTAGTTTTCTCTTTTTCTCTTTATTGTTGTAAGCCCCATTTCTTGTACTCAAATGGATCTTTCTGAGTGATCTTGCCTTCCTTCACACTCGTAAAACTCAAGCTATATGCTTCTTTTGAAGGAGTGTTGGGTAGGTGATAATTTAACGTTTTTTTAGACCTTCCTAACTAAATATGAAAAAGGTGTGCCTTACTTCTTCAAAAGCTAAGAGAGTTATTCTTTGGTATGTTTTACACTTTTCCTACCTTAGGAGACTAACTTGGACGAAAAAGGACCCCCCCGGAGTCTTCTTAGTAGTCTTCAAACTCTCAAAATATGAAAACACCAATGAGCATGTACTAGTTCGGGCTCGTAAAATCCAGGAATCAGTGCTTTATCAAGCATTCTTTTATCTTTTCTTTGATCTTGCCAAAAATGAAGATGGTCACGAGTTTGCTTTCTTGGACTTGTTAAAACTTTACAAGAAAGAGGGAAAGGGAAGTTCATTCACATGTTTTTTACATCATGGAAGTAAGTCTTTTTTCCTTAAACAAAGCACTAGTTTTGAGTCTATCAACAATTGGGTCCTAGTGTTTTGACCTTAACCAAATTCAAAGTTTTTTACTCTTCCCATTGGTTTCTTTTCTAGTTATTTGGGGAATCTGTCAATGTCTCCTACATTGCAGATTTGTGTCGTTGGTCCTTTCATGTCAAAATATTCCTCAGTCACTTTTGTGTCGTGTTCACTGTTCAAGGATTAAACCTTTGTCGGCCATTATGTAGTTGCCTTGAATTTTTGTGTTGGCCATTCCTTGGTATCAGTTCATTACATCATGTCTTTAGCAATCCTTGTTGTGAAATTCTGTACCAATTCTAGATCCATTTAGTCTTTGACTTACCTCGTGTTGGATGAAAAAGGATGCCTTAATGCCTTCCTTCCAATGGATCTCTTCCTATCGACTACAACCAAACTTTCTTTGGGAATGAGATTTAGAGTTTTATAATAGTACCTTCGGGATTGTAGTCATCCGTGGAAATTTCCCTTGCTATTGGCTAGTAGGAATACCTTAATGTCTCCTACTCAATGGATTCTTCAAGTGTTTGACTTCAAGTCCTTGTATTCACACTTGTTAGAATGTACTAGCTGCCTTAGGGACCATTTTCATTAATGGTGGTTTCCCTAACGTTTGTTAATGGTTCTCATTATTGACTAGTAATCAAATGATTTCCCCCATGTTTGACTTCAACCCCTTTATTCGCATGGTTAGGATTCATATCTTTTGTGCGGTTTGGATTGAAGACCTTGGGATGACAGTAGCATCATCATTTTTTCTATTTCCCAAGCTACGCAAGACCTTGTTACATATTATATGACATTTTGGTGAGACATAGATCCACCTTGTATTCTTGTGGCTATGATCGATTATTGAGCATGGATCTACCTTGTTCATTTCTGGACATGACTCTTTTATATTTGATATGGTGCATTTTCGCATATTGAGTGACCATGATAGTTCCATCAGTTATACCTAAATCCTGGATCTTTATGGTGGTGCTTTGTATATGGACTTGTATGTCCTAGAGAGTATCTTTTTTTAACATTTATCTCACTTTCAGGTACCTTTATTCGAGCCTTTCGATCTTGGATTCTCTGCTCTCTCCATATTCATCTATTTCCTTTATAATGTGTTTCATGTATCGTTTTCCCCTCTAACCTCATACATTAGGGGGCATCTGTTATAGCTGAAAATGACACATTTCTTCCTGTGACCACTTTCCCATGATTCCGTCGCATGTCGACAATTCCATGACGACACTTCATGAAAGTCATTGAAAAAACACCTAACTTGCATGTCCCATATCTTGAGTTCTGTAACTCTATTTGACCTCATCTCTACACCATTGGAAATGTATCTGATTCATCTAAAACTTTCTAGCAGCTAGCAAAGTGTGAAAATGCCTACAAGTACCCTTAAAATGAGATTTTTTTATGTCTATGTGAGTTTCCTTAAGGAAACTCGTGTATGTATGTGACTTGCTATATATAATATTGGCTCCCTTGCGTACATGACTGTTGTTTCTCCGAACCACGTATGCCTCCTGAAAATGTCAAAAAAATACGTATTTTTAAATTCGGGTAGTTTGGGTAGTTACGCAACCGACTCCTTCAATTGTAACTACTTTGTCTTCGACCCTAACTCTTCATAAAGCATATAAATAGATGTAGGGAGGTCCATGAGGGGAGACTTGAAAATTTGCATTGTTATGCTAGAGGAATTGGAGCTCTCTTGGGCCACACCTTTTCCCTAGAAGAATTCTCCTTGTGTTGCAGAGCTTGGAGGCTGACATCCTTGGAGAAGAGAAGTAGCAAAACCAGATCAAGGTTTCGTGAGGTGCCGAACTTGAAGAGAAGGTATATTTGTACTTGTTTTCAAGATTATTAGAGATGTGAGGTCCTTCTTCTTCCCAAATAATTGTTCAATGTGTGATTGAATATCTGTTTATCATCATATTATGCTATTAATCGTATTATTATTTCATGTTTATTTAATTATCATTGCTTTATATGTGGTCATATTGGTTTGAGGAAGGTATAATTCATTTTGCAGGTCTCTTCGAGCAAGAGGAGCAAGAGGAGCAAGAAGGGGATTTAAGGGATGCTTGGATAAACATTAATTTGGCTAAGGTATGAACCATTATAATCTATGAATATTATTTTTATTTACTTGCAGAACCATTTGCATCCACCTTTCAACCCCAGCACGTTGATGGCCTCTTAAACCCTAGCCATAGGAAACTTTCCTTTACAATAGAACTGGTGACTCTGCTGGGGAGAGCCTTGTCTATTTGGGGTTTCTCTATCTTTCTTCCAGTCCTTTGTAAGGTTTCAGGTGCTTCTTACAAGTTAGGAACACTTTTGAGTCTGTTGGAACACCTTTCCTGCCTTCCTAGGTCAGTTTTTGACCCTTTTTGTGCTTTTTGTCATCCATACGCGGCTTTTAGGATAAAAATTGGCATGTATATGTTGTATATAGGACTTGCACTACCTGAAAACCATGTCATATGTGACCTACCTTAAGGAAACCCACGTATGCACCTGAATTTGTGTTCTTTCATCATTTTTTAAGGTTTTTGGGTGATTTGAGGGTTGTTTTAGGGTTTTCAAGAGTCCTTTGCATGTGCATGACTCCTAAGAGGTTGTTTTATCTATGTTAGGTGCTCTTTGTCTATCTTGTAAGTCTCTTTCATGTCTTTGAACTTGTTTTTTCTACCATCCCCCCACCTCCTTCTTTGGCTTGACCTTGTTGAACAAGGTACTGAGGAGCCTGTATTTGTAGGTTTAGATTGATTCTTAGGATGTCTTGACCTTTGTTTATGTCAATATTATTTCTCAGTCTCTTCATTCCAAATTTTTTGGCTTGTTTACCTTTGTGAGCCTTACTTTCAAGAGAGGCTCATATCCAACTTTAGGCAAACCTAGGGTTTGTTTGTGGGGTGTAGAGTAGTTGTCTATTTGCTTTGCTTACAGTACTTCCTTGCATTAGTTGATAGGATGTTTTTTCTTTTGCATTTATAAAAGAAAAAGAAAAAAAACACATGTTTTGCTTTATATGCATGTAGATTAGTTTTTTAGTCTAGATTGCATGGCATATCATTGTTTTTGAAAAATAAAATAAAAAGAATTTGTTCTTTTGTGGATTTCAAGTTTCCATTTGAAAAAGAAAAAGAGAATAGTTTTTGCTTTTTGCATTTCATTTCTCTTTGCTTAGTTATTTTGTTTCAACTTTGAGTCAAAACACCACATAAGTTTCACATCATTTACCCTCTGACTAAAAATAGCCCTTAAAATAAATGATATAATTTAAAAATTATTAGTAAGTTTTATTTTATAGGCTCATACACCAACTAGCTCAGGCTAGACTTGTGGGTTAGAGAGTTTAAACTCCCCACAAGTGTTAAATTTCAGACGTAGTTGGCCAATCTCTAGGTAAATAGTCTTATATGTTGATTGTATCTGGGAATATCCTCTGAAATGGGAGTTAAGAATGAGCCCACGTGGAGACTTGGACTAAGGAGATAACCCTTTGATTCCTTGTCAAAGCGTAGACCAGGGTTTTTGTGCATCTGGGGATTCTGTCTTAGACAGGGTTTTCGGCTTTGCTACCCTACCCATGCATATGAACCAGGCTTGCAACTGTCCCCCCAGACTGTCAATATAGTTAAGGTAGCATTTAGTCTCTTTGACATCTAGGGTTCATACATAGGTACATGTGAAGGGGATTTCAGGTTGACCTTGGACCGGCTTGGAAGGTAACCCTAGTAGAAGGTGTGGGAGGGTTTTGGGTGATTCCTCCACTTATGCCTAAGAACATCTATAGGGATTCCATGTAACTATCTATCAGCTTTCTTTTGAAAATAATATCTTATACCTGTTTGTCTATTTGGCTTTAGGAATTTTTAGGGAGTGTTGTGTGGTTTTCCTGTACCTAGTGTTCCTTTAGGTGTGTTCTTTGCACTTTTGGTTTCCTGTCAAACTTAGACTTTGTCTCCTAGTTTTAAACTATGGCTAGCACACCTTTGAAAACCAACCAAGAGATCCCCATGCTGGGAACTCCTTGTACTATTCCTCTCACACGGAATGTTGGTGTTCCTTTGATGGCCACCTTGAATCTCCCTAGATTCACCCTAGGGATACTGGTGTCATTGTTTTCCACTCCAACTTCCCTGAATGCTCCTGATGCTTCTCAAGTAAGCTCCTTATATTAAGGGCATCAGAACACTATTTCCCCTTCACCTGTAGTTGATTCTCCTCCTTCTTCGACCACATGTGGTGAAAGTACTGATACTAGTAACCGATAGTCTAAAATAAGTAAAAGAAGGAGGAATAGGAAGAAGGAACATAAGAAAGGGGGCACCCGTTCAACCTTAGCAAGTCAAGTTGAACCTCACCACCCAGCCTTTGAAGTACATGCTGGGGGCACCTTTCCAACCTCTGTAGGTCATGTTGGATTTAAGCTCTCAACCTTTGCAAGTGAAGCTGATATTCACCATCCAACATATGTTGATCATGCTGGTGAGATCCTTCCAACCTTTCAAGGTCACGTCGGATCCAGTCACTCAACCTCTGTATTTCATGCTGAGGGCACATGTCCAAAATTTGATGTCCAAGTTGAACCTCCCCATCTAACCTCTGCAATTCATGTTGGATCCATCCACCTAGCCTCTAAAGTTCATGCTGGAGGCACACACTCAACTGCTACAAAGCATGTCTATTCTAACCATTCATCCTCTGGTGTTCATGCTGGTGGTCCCCATACAACCTCTGTAGGTCATGTTGGACCTAGTCTTTCAGCCTCTGCAAGTCATGCTGGGGGCGTCCTCTCAGCCTTTATGGTTCATGCAGAAGACAATCTATCAACCACTATGAGTCATGTTGACATTGTTGAAAATACTAACCATTCAAAATACCACCCCAAGTTTCCTTGTAATCTTTGTGAGGGAGACCACCTTAGTTATAAATTCCCTTCTTTCGTAGAGGTGCGAAGAGTTTGGTTTCATGATCATCCCATTTTTGAACATTCTGAAGTCTCTCAACAACCAACCTCTCTTAGTTAGGTTGGACCTAGTCACCCGGCCTCTGGTGGTCATGCTGGGGGGAAAATCTTAGCCTATGTAGGTCATGCTGAGAGAAAACAGTCATCCACTAATAGTCATGTTCACACCATTGAGAAAACTATTCATTTTAAGTGCAGACTTACGTTCCTGTGTAAACTATGCAAGGGAGATCATCTTACTCACTAGTGCCCTGCTATCGCAGAGGTGCAAAGAGTGTGGTCGGAGACTCAAAAATTTCCTTCTCCTAAACAACCTATAGTTTCTCAACAACCTACTCAACCTTTGGTTGATCAAGTGGTCAAACCAATATCATCTTTGGTTGATCACACTCTTTTTTCGAAGAGTGATCCTGATGTTATTGAACCAATGTCATATTTGGTCAATCCCACTCTCCCTTCGGAGATTGACTTTCATGAATCAATTGAAATGATTCCATTGTTGATCAATCCTACTCTTCTTTCGGAGAGTGAAGTGTCTTCTAGTCACACTTTCTTCACCTCCAGTTTAGAACTTACTGAACAAGGGGGCATTGAACTCGCTTCAGATGAACCCCCACGAAGCTCTCAGATTGCTTCCTATGATTGGGATAGCCTAGTTGAGCTGTGCCTTCATTCTGATGCACCTTTCGAGATAAATGTCAAAGTTGAACCATACATGATTTCTCGTTGTATTGCTGATGAAGGATCCTTAGTTAGTATCTTGTCTGCTCCTGCTTGGCAATGCATGGGCTCTCCCAGCCTTGTGTCAACTGCTAGTCAGTTACTGTCATTTGATAGAATAACTTGTATAGCCTTGGAAATTCTTGCTCAAACACCTGTTACTTTGGGTGGGAAGACCATCTTAATTGACTTCATGGTAATTGAAGACCCCCTGGACTTCAATATGCTCCTTGGACATGATTATCTCGATACCATGCAAGTTGTGGTGTCAACATTCTTTCATGTGATGTACTTGAATCATGGTGAAGAAATTGTCACTATCGATCAGTTGTATTTTCTTGATCTGTCTCCTGATCCAATTAGAGACCAGGTCTTTCCTTTATCAATTCCTTTGTGTTGAACTACTACTTAGAAGTAGCCTCTATTTTCAGGCTTACCTTCTCAGGACTTGTTCCCAGTAGTTGACCAGGTGAGTCGTCCTGTACAGACTGTGGAGCCTTCTCTCCAATCTGTCAATCCATTTGAAATTTTAGACATGTGTCCTATCTCATATGATCTCTTTCTTCAGACGAAGTCTTCCTAGAGTCTTTGATAGAGTCTGACCTTCTTTTGGATGTTGGTTTAGTTGTGACTAAGTATAACCTAGATTTTCCTAGTAAGGCTAACCTTTCTTTTTATGTTGGTCTTGTTGCATCTTTTGACTCTTCCTTTGAACAACAATTTAGTGATCCTAATGACTTTGATTTTTCTTATGAATTTTTTAACTTCTGTGATACTGAATTTGTTCTTGCAAAATCTATATCGCTTGTTGATTTTTTCTCTCCTTTTGAGGTTGATCTTACTACTTATAAAGCATCGATCCTTGGTTCTATATAATATACTTCAGTTGATTCTTCCTTGACTTTACCTTTTGTACAAGATAGCAAAGTCACATGTTTTTCTTCCAAAGTAACCTGCATCAGCGCTTGTCTTTTGAATATGATCCTGATGTTGTTGTTTCTTGGAGACATGATTCTTAGTTGGATTCACAACTATTTATTGGCCTTGTCTTATTGTTCAAGCTATAACTGCATTTTCATGTGCCTTTCTCGTGCTTATGAGCCTGATGTTGGCTTTCATGCTTTTAGCTCATTGTATAAGCCCTCATCTTTGTTCTCATCATCGCTAAGCCTTGTATCATTTTTCCTTTTCAACTTGACACTCTTTACCTTAAGGAGACGTTCCCCAAGTGTCCTTATCTTGCTCTCTTTCCTTGCATTATGCTTAGGTTTGTTCCCTGTGCTTGGAACTAGTTTCACTTGCGTATGACACTTGTCTCCTCGCATTTAGAGCATTCTTTCTGCTCTCCCTAGATCTTGTTAAAAATAGTAAGGAGGCCATGAGTTGACTTTTCTGGACCCGTTAAAACTTCACGGGAAATATATTAAGTTTCTTTAGGCCCAAGTATGACTCCTCAAGATAGACCTGACTGCTGAGTAAGCTTGTCCATTCAAGCTCATTAAGAATATGTGAATGGGCATCAACATTGGTGGTAGGTTATCACTTTCTCAGACCATGGTGAATAATACAAGAAAGGAACACTCTCTTTTCTTCAGAATTGAGAAGAGTATTCTCAAGCATAGGTTTATCGCCTTTCTGAACTTGAGGGACTAAACTTACAGAAAAGGAACCGTTGGTATGAGCTTAGTTTTCTCTTTTTCGTGCTCTGGACCTAAACATGAAAAATATTCCGAGTGTACTTTATGTCTTTGTCATGCTCTTTAAACACCAAGAACAAAACATCAATTTAATTGTTGTAAGCCCCATTTCTTGTACTCAAATGGATCTTTCCGAGTGATCTTGCCTTCCTTCACACTCGTAAAAGTCAGGCTATATGCTTCTTTTGAAGGAGCATTGGGTAGGAGATAATTTAACCTTTTTAGCACCTTCCTAACTAAATATGAAAAAGGTGTGCCTTATTTGGAAGATAAGAGAGTTCTTCTTTGGTATGTTTTACACTTTTCCTGCCTTAGGAGACTAAATTGGATGAAAAAGGACCCCCCTGGAGTCTTCTTAGGAGTTTTCAGACTCTCAAAATATGAAAAAACCAATGAGCATGTACTAGTTTGGTCTCATCAAATCCACGAATCAGTGCTTTATCGAGCATTCTTCTATCTTTTCTTCGATCTTTCCAAAAATGAAGATGGTCACAATTTTTCTTTCTTGGACGTGTTAAACCTTTACAAGAAAGAGGGGAAGGGAAGTTCATTCACATGTTTTTTACATCATGGTAGCAAGTCTTGTTTCCTTAAACAAAGCACCAGTTTTGAGTCTATCAACAGTTGGGTCCTAGTGTTTTGACCTTAACCTAATTCAGAGTTTTTTGCTCCTCCCATTGGTTTCTTTTCCAATTATATGGGGAATCTGTCAATGTCTCCTACATTGCAGATTTGTTTCATTGGTCCTTTCATGTCAAAAGCTTCCTAAGTCACTTTTGTGTCGTGCTCACTGTTCAAGGATTAAACCTTTGTCGGCCATTCTATAGTTGTCTTGACCTTTTATGTCGGCCATTCCTTGGTATCATTTCATTACATCATGTCTTCGGTGGTCCTTGTTGTGAAATTATGTACCAATTCCAGATGCATTTAGTCTTTGAATTACCTCATGTTGGATGATAAAGGATGCCTTAATGCCTTCCTTCCAACAAATCTCTTCCTATCGACTGCAACACATCTTGCTTTGGGAATGAGATTTAGAGTTTTATGACAGTACCTTGGGATTGTAGTCATCCATGGAAATTTCCCTCAATATTATGATGTTAATCATATTATTATTTCATGTTTATTTGATTATCATTGCTTTATATGTGGTCATATTGGTTTGAGGAAGCTATAATTCGTTTTGCAGGTCTCTTGGAGCAATAGGAGTAAGAGGAGCAAGAAGAGGATTGAAGGGCTGCTTGGATCAACCTTCATTTGGATAAGGTATGAACCATTCTAATATCTAAATCTTATTTTTATTTACTTACAGAACCATTCCATACACCTTTCAACCCCAGTACGTTGATGGTCTTTTAAACCCTAGCCATAGGAAACTTTCCTTTACAATAGATTCATATAGGAAATGATTAAAGTTGATTATGGTGAAACTTGTTCGATATTATTAAGTTGTAAATTAATCAAACCATCTGCAATAAAACATTATGAGTATGTATTTTTACGTGTAAATACACATCAAATATTATCAAAGACCAATGAGCCATATGTTTCCCCTTATCAAATTAACCAGGAATTTCTAATTGATGATATAACAAGCCCATTATGGTGATATTCCATTCAAACGAATCCTTGTTTGAAAAGGAAATTCATACAATGTGTTGATATAATTGTCAATGTGCAGTATAATAGTTTACAAGAAACATTGGAAGAAGAAGTTGAAGATGTCGATAGATTATTTGAGGAGGAAACATTTCTTACCAATGAGGAGCCTGAGACAGAGAATGTAAGGCATAGTCAAGAAAACCTATTGTATGAGGATGATGAAGAAGATGAAGCAGATCCATACACAATGGATCATTATTGTGATCTTGATGGCAATGCAAATGACAATAATGATGATTTGTCACTATAACTTTATGGAATAAAATTTCACTATGTAAATGGATTTTAATTTTTTTCCATTGGGATTAGCTAGCCAAAGGTTGTTACTAAAATTTGTATGGAATTTATCCAAGATAATGGTATTTAATATGCAACATTTTCATTTTTGTTTCTGTTCATCTCTACATACAAGATATACGTGGGTTATTATTGTCATGTTCTACTTAATTTCTGTATTGTCATTCCAATGGGCTCCAGTTAGTGTTCCTATTGTAATATTTGAATAGTTAGTATAGACAATAGATTCATTACACTACTTGGTTCTCCCTATCCAATGGAAATTAAAACTAAGTGTTTGTTGTTGTCATGAGAATTTGAATTTATATATTTTACAGTCGTTGTTTGCATATGCACTAATGATGTTTTTAAGAGAAATTTTGGGCATATATTCTATAAAGAATAAGGGGTTGAAATGTAAAAGTGACCCCAACAAATATGGAAATGTGATAGAATACGAGCGTGTTCAGAAATTCCACATCACTATAAATCAATAGTATTTTTCATCCCTTGGTTTGCGAAATAAGTAAGTAGTTACTCCTCGTACCTTTTCACTTCTGTGCATATTTCATGAAATTTTATATAATCTATTTCATGATGTAATACATATATTATTTTGATTCTAATTGGTAATTTTTTTTCCTTATAGAGGAATGTTGGCTTCTACAAAAAATGATGATCGGAAACAAAAGACAAGCAAAGAAAAAAAATTACATCTTGTAGAAGCCAACGCATTGGCAGATAAATACAGGAAGATGGAGATAATGATACTAATGATCAAATTCCTCATATATCATATGATAATGCCAAATTTTTTTCTAAAAAAAATGCGTATTCTGGAAAATCAATCTTGCGAGAGCTTTATTTAAAATTAAATTGAAAATTTGAAGCCGCATCTGAGGGGATTGGTGACCTAGAAAGTGCCATACTTGTTGAGGATATTCCTAATCTAATTATTGAAACAATTTTTGAGGGAATTAGTGAGATACCTAGTGCCACAACTGTATTGGCCAATTATGACGAACCAATTCAACCTTATTCCTTAGAAATCACACCAATTACAGCTTCTCAAAGGAACATGCTAGTGGATGAAACTGCTATATCCACAAATGTGAGTGGTTCTTCAACACCCAAAAAATGTTCTGAAACTCAATTACCTTTCATCAAATGACTCATAATGATTCTAGGCTTGTATAGGAGAACACAAAGGGTAGCAAAAGAAATAAAATTTGAAGGGAAGAAGGCTTACATGGGTGAGGTAAAATATGGCAAGCCTACTAGATCAAATGCTTCAAGGTGGTCCATGTTGGTTAAAAATATTAACCAATTTATAACATATCCAATTATTTAATTTTCAACCTGGAGATATTGTAAACTTAGAAGCACAAGCAACATATATGCAGGATCAAAGTGATACTAACCTATTCTACGATTGAAATTGAAACTAAGTTATGGAAAAAGGAAATTGTATGAAAATAAATCTAACTTAAGAAAGCATGAAATTGCATCAATTAAACTTGGTAAAGAAATACTGAAATTAAACAAGGGAAATATAATCTATAAATGACAAACGATAAATAAATATGAGCTCATGACAAATCTATACTAACAATTCATAAGAAACAAATCACTGAAAATCTATATTAACAATGCATAAGAAATAAATCCAAATTAACATAAGAGAGGATAAAATGATTTACATTAAAGCATCATCTCCATTACATAAAAATAAAAAATCCACTCTATTACTAACTCTCAAAAGACATAAACTATTCTCTACTTTCAAACCACAGAGAGGCCTCTTCCAAAATGAGGAGAGAGCCCTCCTATTTATACATGAATTCAAGATAACTAATCATAATTACAATCCAATTTCTTCTCAACATATCCCTCCAAATTCTCCAACATACCCACTTTTCTCTCAACTTATCCTTTCAAATCCTCCAACAAATATTGGATGAGATATTCTCTCCATATTTCCATAATCCTCTCCTTGAAATTAGCTTCAATTATCTTTTTCAAATCTTGAAAAGATGGAGAAAACATTCAGGAATCTTTGGAATACTCCTTCGTTGAAAGCATCAAATATCCCTACATTACAAAGATCACACAAATATTTTAGATATAAATGGAAAATATATTAATTTCTAATATTTAATCAAGAATTCTCTTAAAAATACTTAAAACAAATAATTTGGAAAGTGGTAATATAAACCCACATGTATTATGAAAGTGGTGGACATTAATTGTTTTATGGAAGGATAAAATAGGAATAAGGTGACAAATGGTATATGAAAGATGAATCAAATGTGGTATTTTTGCGACCCAACATTCCCCCCAACTTAACTTGTTGCATGTCCTGATGCAACTATGCATTGGTTTTCTTTAAAACTTTTGGATTTGTACCTAGGATTTACATGATGATGGTATGTAACAGTAAATCATTCCATGATTTGAAATGCATGAGTGGCAGCGGTTTTTCTCATGGTTGGTTCTTGTGTTAACAACATTCGCTCATTCAACTTGTACTTTTGTTGCAATACATAATATTTGAAAGTATACATGCATTGGAAATGATGAACCCTCAATGCATATTAGAGAGCCTTTTCTTCATATTATGAATCATGCCAATATATATAACAATGTTTACAAAACATAGTTTGGGAAATACATGTTGGTTAATGGTAAATGAGATGATGAATATGTAAAATGGTAATGAATAGTCCCCCCACAAACTGAAGATGTATTATGTGTATGAAAAGGAGAAAATGAATATAGTGAGAGAATTTCCAAATTTATTTAATTCTAGTATTCAAGGAATTGCATGATTAAAGATTATAAACAAACACACCTTCACTTACCCAAAAATTTTATGAACTATGCAATAGGAATGTGGCTGCCGCTACCGAGTCATACAATGTGAAGTGAAGAAATATGAACTGCTTGGTTGTATGAATGAAATATTAAAGTGGAACTGTGGTACTGTCATATGGCTAGAGTATGTTGTTGTAAAACTGCTGATGGAGTCATGCAAAATATATAGCCTTCACCTGCTATAAAACCTGGTACAATTATTACCATGTGAGTAAATGTGTCGATGTTGAGTATGGAAAGAATTCATTGGATTACTGACCATTGATGAATGTCGTTAACCAATGTGAGGAAATGTCACCATTGATGTCAATGAGTGCCAACATACGTAAGTACACTGTGCAAAGTGCGAATAAATGAGTTGATGTCGAGCCACATGCAATATCTAATGATCAAGGGACATTGATGTATTCCCATGATTGTTAGTGAGAGAAATTTCCATTAAGGCATGCAAGCCTCAAGGTACTAAAAATGAACTCTAGTCTCTATCCCAGATAGTGTGCTGATGTCAATGGGTTAAGAGTTGGTGAAAAGTGGGCCTTAAGGAATCCCACATCAGTCAATAAGAGTTGTACATAATTACTTGTAGGAGTATAGATAAAATATCTCACGGTCAAATAGTTTTTACGACAAGGGAAACAAAGAAATGTAGTCATGGAAAGGAAGCTGAATGGTTTTATTCATAAGGAAAAATATGAACTGAAAATGAGGAAAAAATGTGTGTGACTCAAAAAGGTAAACATGCCAGAAGTTATGATGTATAAGGCAGTGAAAAAGTAGACTCTAACATGGATGATGAGTAAGTTTGGAAGGAAAAATAGTAAGTAATAATGACATGGCATATTTGGTTTCTAAAAGGCTTCTTTGTGTTAGAATAATAAACCCATAGTATTTACCCACTTAGACATTAATTCATTTATTTTTGTCTTATTTTCCTAGTCCATGAGTCCCACCATGTGCAAGTTGCTAATTCATTAATTGTTGTGGGTGAAATTAATCTACTGCAAGCCTGAATTTCTACACTTTGTGGCAGAAAAATTTCATGACATACATAGTGGAAACTCAACTTCTTCAAGATTTTAATGGAACATTTTTTTGAAAATTTTTAGCGATTTTGAAAATGCCATCCGTTCGTCTTTGAACCTGCAAAGGGTTAGCATTTTCCTACAACAAACTTGTGTGAGCATTGAAAATATAGAAAAATATGTGCTTAACAAAAAGTTAAAGAGAATAAATAAAATGCTCTTATACCTTAAAGTAGCAATGCATATTAAGCAATCTTTCTTGTCAAAACCTATTTTTTGTGACTTGCAAAAACCAGGTAGCGCAACAAACACAAAATTTGATCAAGTTCATTTGTAGTTTTAAATTTTATGATTCTGTTTGTTACCTAATACTTTTTATTTATTTATATGTTTTTAGTTTTTTATTTTATTTTTATTTTTGTAATGTTATCATAACCTTTTTATTATTATTTCTAAAGTCGTTTTTCGTATATATATTTTAAATAAAAAGAACACACACACACACACACACACACACACACACACACACACACACATATATATATTTAAATTGTTTGTAATTTTTAATTAAATTTTGTTGAGAACAAAATTTATTTTGTATATATTTTTATTTTTTAATATATACTGATTTAATTTTATAACTTTTAATTATTTTATATTTTTCTTCCCTTACAATAAAATAAAATAAAAACAAAGTATTATTGATTTAGTTTGTTGTTGTTTAGTTTTTTTATTATTTAGTTTTTCTAAAATTTATATTATTTTTTAATAATTTTATTTTTATTTGTATGTGTTTTTTCTAATGTTTTTAATTGTTTTGCAATAAAAAGAATCTGGAACAAAAATTAGAGTTTTTGCATCCTCCTTTTATAAAGATTAACGTGTCTTTTTATAATGGCGTCTTTATATAATGATTGAGCAACAAAGAGAGAGAGTCGACCCTTTCAGTGGTCGAACCCTCTAAAAGCAAACTATCTTAATGATCTCTAATAGAGAGGAGTGTGCAAAATAAATGATTTCTATGGTAAATTTGGCAACTTAAAACAAACACCTAATATGAAAGAAATGCAGCTTGATATCTCATAATTTGCTATCGCATAATCATTTGCAGTAGAAATTGAAACAAACCAACACCTACATCCCCTAAACCAAATATGTTCCAGGCCCCACTATGCAGAAAAAATCAAGAAGAAGGCATAACTGCAACAGCAGTTGCCTACGATTTCAAAGAAAATAAAATAGACTTTACTCAATGACACGATGCTCCTCTAATAGGATGAAATGTTGTGTTATCAAATATGTCATTGGTCAAAAGGTTCATAGAACAATTGCCAATATGGAACTAGATATTTGGAAAATAAGATTCGATGCTCATTTATGCACCGAGTGCATCAGTTAGGTTCAATTAGGAGACATGTTGGTTTTTCTACTCACAAAAACTCTCTATCCTCCACATGTGATAACAACATAAACCTATAGAATCGAATCATAATAAGGTACACCTCTATAAAGTGCTTAAAGGAAAAGCAAGTCCAAAGAGCGATAAATCACAAACCATGATTGTATAGAAAATAAGGAAGTGAAAGAATGAATAGAAAACCCAATGTAATGAAAATTCCCAACATGTTATAGCACATGGAACCTACATGGGTAACAGAGTTATACAAATAACTTAGTGTACTCGTATAGTATATGTAATCATGTATGCATAATCACTTACATTAGACTAGTATGAGCTTACTATACACCTCTTGCTTTGTATCACTTATTAAAAGAACACATCTTAATCATAAAGCTAAAGATTGCATGGTAATCATAGTAATATAATATGGTTTAATACATGTATACAACTTATGGTATTTATTAGTTATTATATGCAATTGGAACATATGCTTGTTCATAGGTAATAGATAAGATGTAAATTACTCTACAGGTTATGATAATACCATTGTTTTCCACTATGTTGCCTAGATATTTAAAAAGGCAAATATTGAGTTGGTTGTATTCTACTTTTGCTTTCTATTTTATTCTACATCTTATGTAGGTTCTTTACAATATGCACAACATTACCAATACTCTCTTCGTGTTCACTTAATAAAAATCAACTCTCGCCGATGCGAATGAGTTGGCTATCTAACTCGGAGGGAAATTGGTATTGATGATTTGTGTAATCAAGAATCAAAACCTCCATAAAAAAATCATACTCACAGTACATAAAAGGATTATAATTCAAGAATCGTAGTCCATTTCGAAACCTGCTTATCCAAAGATCTATAGTCTTTTTTGCACCTGCCTTAGTTAGTTTAAGCACTATAGCGTTTTTTTATGGTTTTTTTCACTCAGTTGATAAAAAATCTAGATCTGTCAAAAATACATGCTCCATCATTCATAGAACTACTACCTTTATGCCCCACTATTTTGGTAGGATGGTTCAGTGGGGTTTGGGCTGTAAAAGAATCAATCGCTCAAACGTGAGACAGTTTCATCAAATTTGAAGAGTATTCGATGGAATTACAACATAGTGGAAAACATTAAAAAGACCACAACTAACTTATTAAACAAATAAATAAGTGCTTGCTGGTTGGGGTTAAGAAACTGGTTTTGTTGAATTAATAGTCACCCGACCTTTCAAATTACATAATTCTATAACTAATCGGTCTTATGTTTAATGCTCTTCAATCTCTTACCTAGATAAACAATAGAGAGAAGAGGTGTGAATCCTACATCCAACGATATTATAAAGATCCAAAATGAAACAATAAGAATCAATTATTTCAAACATGTTCAGCCCATCTAAGACATTATTTGGAACATGACTATGTGCAATACCCATGAGGACAATAAGACCCAACTTGTGGGATTTGTCAATGAGAGATTTTATATTGTCTAGGGTCCTGCAACAAAAGAAAAAATAAAATAAAATTGAGATATGGAATCGAGAGTAAGTGTGTTCTTGAATGGTCATGAGTTGGACAACGTTGGAGAAAAGGTATTACATACAAGGTAGTAGGTGACATGGAATATGGGTTCTTGATCATAGAATGAGATTAGGAGTCCTTACTAAAACAAAACATAGGATGATACGAAAATTAAAGTCATTACAAACAACAGTTTTATTATACTTGTATGGGACACACCCGACTTCAACACAAGGCCAACCATCATAACGCTGGGGATATCGACCGGGTTCGCTGGTGGTTAGATTGGTGATGCTATTGGTAGTACTCTCTCTGCCATTTTACTTTTTGTTTACTATTCATTTGCCTATTTTTCCCTAGTGGCTAGCCAATGAGCCTGCAAAGTAGTTATACAAAGTAGTTTTATAAAAGGTTTATGGATTTCTTTCATTTAGATGTTTTAGAGAGGTCGGTTTCCAGCTAGAAAAATCATGAAAATTGATGGAGTCTATTTTTCTAATGGGTAGGATATTCCATCATTTTTCCAGATATTATCATACCATGAATACGTTGTCTCTGAGGTGATTTGCAGTTTTCTCATCGATTTTGAATAGAAATTCACATGTGAATAGAAATGAAGTGTAAACAGCTTAAGTAACTGTTTATGTATTGAACGTCATATCTAAATGAATCATGAAATAAATTCACATGTTCATAGAAAATAATATCTACTTGATATCATCCTATAAAGAATGTGATTCTTCTGACTCTTCACAATTTGGACCTACCTCATCATAGTGCTCACAATAAGGATATGGCCACTTACCCATGCGCACTCTCATGCTGCTGGTAATGCCCAATAGATCTACGATGGGGTCATGCAGCTTACCTAGAAAGAACCTGAATCCTGAATAGCTCTTCTTGTTGATGTGGAAATTTCCTCGGAACCAAGAGCTAGCACGTCGCTATGGGGAATGAAAGACACATTTTTGCTGATAGTGATATGTTAAATTTTGTGATGGATTCGATGGAATTATAATAATTGCAGATATGTCCTCATGGTCAAATAAAGTAGTTGCTATAAGAGATAATCTGACAGTTTGATTAACAAATGAACAAATTACTTAATGTCTTAATTAACCAATTCAAAAATGTTGGTGAATCGGTGGCTTCAAACCATCCATCTATTATGGCGAGTTGGTTGAGTACTTTATTATATTCATCAATTCTATTAGATTTGTGGCTCTTTCTTAGTTAAAATGGCGTCTTTATGTTGGTTGTTCTGGAAATCCGAATATGGCGTGAATATAACAACATTTCCTCCGTTCTCATGGAAAAATCACTCAATATTTGTTCTATCATTTAGCCACATGTTATAGCCTCATGGTCTAGCCGGTAAATAAGAAAGTCATAAAGTTTATCATGTCTAGTTTACAAGAAGATCAATCTAGGTATCAATCGATTAGTCTATCGTAAGTGAAACATCTTCATTTTAAATTGTTCTTAACCGTTAACCCAAGAATAGCCAAGCCCAAAATAGAAGGGAAGTCAATCACATTCTTTTACACATGTGAATGAATCCTAAGCACAGAGCAAGAAAATTAATTCATAAGAAATATATTATGTCGTACTCTATGTGAGTTTGTTAATGGATCCATTAAGCTAGACATGTGTGATACTATGAAGGAGGGTGGTTTGGCTATTGTATCCAAATCCTGAGTTGGTTGTAACAAGAGCCAATTCACTAGTGTAATGAAGAATCAGTGGTATGAGATTCACATTCCTTCACTCCATTCATTAGATTAAATGAGTTAATGAATTCAACTAAAGATACAACTCGCTTCTAACAATTAATAAAATGGAATGTAAAGGATCCCAGGAGCAAATCTCGGCAGGAAGACAGGAACAAAATCCTCTATTACGCGCAAGACCATTTAATCGACAACCGATGATAGCTAAAAGGGAAATCATGAATGGACTGGAATGTCTGTTTATCATCTAGCATGATTCAGATTTATTCTAATCACATGCATACTTACTAGCAATTCAAAATCTCTAATTTGTGGACCATCAATCGATCATTTAATCATTTTATATTTTTTTTTAAGTTTTATGTTTGCAAGTTTAGCGTGAACAGCTGAACCATTTGCAGATTGCACATGAAAGACTGAAGCGTAAAATATTTACAACTATTTTTTCTGTAGGTTTCAGCATGGAGGGAAAACACT
>LPNX010209071.1:93480-113021 GCA_001517045.1 Pseudotsuga menziesii | reverse complement strand
ATATATATATATATATGTTTATTAAAAAGTTTCATCATTTTTTTTATTATATATATATTGTTTGCACATTTCTTTAAATTTTTACGATTTATTCTTATATTTTTTTTATAGAAAACTTAAAACTAGAAAATTTAAAACGAATGCACACATTCAAAATAATTCCTATGGAAGAAAAAAAATGAAAATTTGTTTTATTTTTTAATTTTCTTATATTTTTATATTTTAAATTATTGTTAAAAAATTTAAAAATTATTCTTTACATATAAGTCGTAATCATTTTTTAATTTCTATCAAAGCTTTTAAAGGTTTTTTTTTTTAATTTGTTTTCATATAAAATCTAAATTTTAAGGAAACCTAGAATAAAAGTTTTTATTTATAATATATATTTTTTAATTCTTAGAAAATTTAGGAATAAATACTTTTGTGTTTTTTTTTTTAAATTATTCTCACTACAAAATTTTTAATTCCTAGGGAGACTTAAAAAAATTATCAAAAAGATGAAAATTTCCTAAACAAAAATAAAAAAGCAAAAATAAAAACTAGAACCTACCTACTCTCTGAAAATTTAAAATTAATTATGTGTAGTGAAATTTCCAATGGAACCATACATGTAAAAGAAGTAAAAGAATGTTCACATATGATTTGATGAAATGAAATCTAATATATTCAAAAATATGCTGAATTAGGTATTGTAAATGTAAATTAACAAAATAAACACAAAAACAAAAACAAAACTGATCTAACCTAATACATACTTGGAACCATTGTTCGATGTGGCTTCTATTTGCATGATGATTACCCGAGATCCATTCTTCATCCTCTTCAATCTCTAGTTCGAACAGATGTTCTTCATCTGATATGCATGATTCTTCAAATATTGATTCATCCTTGTTTGCTTCAGGAGGAGTGATTTCATTCTTAACTGCTGTCAAGATATCCTCTTCTAGAGAAGAGGAGATCCTGATTTTTGCTAGGATATGAGTGAGCTTCTCTAAGCTTATGCTCATCCTAAAATCATTTTATTGAAATCAAATCAAATGCTAAAAATAAAATAGATGAAAAATGAGTACATGACAAATGCAACAAAAAAAAGTACGAAATGAGTTAGTACAAAACAAGTGCAAAAACAGAAATAAAAAGTGCACAAAAATAAGTACAAAACAAAAAAATGAACAGATACAAATTTAAAAGCAAGTTAGTATGAATAAAGACTAGCCCAAAAATGAAAGCAATCCAAACTTTACATGACAAAAATGAAAAGGGAAAATTTCCATAAAAACAAACTCGCATTTGAAGAAAATGAAAGAACACTCTTGCAAGAAAAGAAAACACTTTGCAGAAAAATAAACACGCTTGCAAAAAAAAAAGAGCAACAAGGCTTTGGGGCACCCCACTATAGTGTATGTATGGGTTCTTACCTCTCATCTTACCATTCTCTCCTCCCCCTTGTTGTGTAATGTAAAAGTAATCAATCTATTTATCTATACTCTGATCCCTTTTAGCATTTCCCCGGCAACGACACCAAAATGTTGGTGAAAAATATTAACCAATTTATAACATTTCCAACGATTTAATTGTCAACGTGGAGATATCATAAAATTAGAAGTGCAAGCAACATATATGCAGGGTCGAAGTGATACTAACCTATGAAAAATATTAACCAATTTATAACATATCCAATGATTTAATTGTCAACCCGGAGAGATCGTAAACTTATAAGTGCAAGCAACATATATGCAGGATTGAAGTGATACTAGCCTATTCTACAACTGAAATTGAATCTATTTTATTAAAATAGGAAATTGTTTGAAAATAAATCTAACTTCAGAAAGCATGAAATTGCATCAATTAAACTTGGTGAAAAAAGAGTGAAATTAAATAAGGGAAATATAATCTATAAATGACAAATGATAAATAAATATGAGCTCATGACAAATCTATAATAACAAATCATAAGAAAGAAATCACTGAAAAACTATATTAACAATTCGTAAGAAAGAAATCCAAATTAACATAAGAGAGAATAAAAGGATTTGCATTAAAGCATCATCTCCATTACATAACAATAAAAAATCCACTCTATGACTAACTCTCAAAAGACATAAACTATTATCTACTTCCACACCACTAGAGAGGCCTCTTCCAAAAAGAGGAGAGAGCCCTCCCATTTATACATGAATTCAAGATAACTAATCATAATTACAATCCACTTTATTCTCAACATACCCCTCCAAATTCTTTAACATACCCACCTTTCTCTCAACATATCCCTTCAAATCCTCCAACAAATATTGGATGAGATATTCTCTCCATATTTCCATAATCCTCTCCTTGAAATTTTCTTGAATTATATTTTACAAATCTTGAAAAGATGGAGAAAACATTCTGGAAGCTTTGGAATACTCCTTGGTTGAAATATTCAAATATCCCTACATTACAAAGCTCACAAAAATATTTGAGATATAAATGAAAAATATATTAATTTCTAATATGTAATCAAGAATTCTCTTGAAAATACTTAAAACAAATAATTTGGAAAATGGTAATATAAACCCATATGTACTATGAAAGTGGTGGATATCAATGGTTTTATGGAAGGATAAAATCGGAGAAAGGTGACAAATGGTATATGAAAGATGAATAAAATGTGGTATTTTTGCGACCCAACAGTCGATAGAGTTGGGACTGAGAATAAGGAATTATTTTGATGTTACCAAATCCAACTTCACAGATCAAGATCCATGAAATGTTGATATAGTGATCCAACAAATGGAAAATGTTTTTGAGATGGTTGGTGGTAGGATTTATGTTAAATATTACAAGTATAGAAAGAGACTTTTGGTGAATAATTTTAGGCACAAATGCAAGAAATTAATCTTGTATGGAAAAGATCAGAAGAGCAGCTTCACTCCTAGACGGTGGGAATATTTGAACAAGAGTATGTGTGCTGAAGTGGTTTTAGAAAAGAGTGCAAGATGGAATAAAGGAAGAGATATTGAGAAGGATCCATATTTTTTGGTTTGGGGAGGGTTGAGATCCAAACAACACATATGTGTAAGTATATGGTGTTTTTGCTGAATAGTGTACATTGTTTTGTTCCTTTTTTATTTTTCTAAATTTCCAATACATTGTGTGTTGACAATGATTTGTAGGTTGAAGAAACTAATAGAGAACCCAATTTGAGTGACATGGTTGAATATATGGTAGACTTAGAAAATTCTAAAAAAGAGAGGTCCTTGCCATCTGTTGAAGTCTAGAGAATCCAAAAAAAAGGCCCATCTACTATTTAAAACCCTAGTGAGGATTATAACATTGCAATCAATCATTGTATAATTGGGTTGTCAGAGAAGATGTCGACCATAGCCTCGTCCATTGAACGTCTTGTTGTTGCATTCAAATTAAATAAGGGAAGGGATATTGATTCAAATGAAGTAACTCCATATCTTATCCGTATTTTATATATTGGTTTGAAAGTGATTACTTTATTGGTTTTAACTAAATTGAATGGGTTTTTAGCATTATCAAATACATAAATTCAACTTTTTCAAAATCTTGTAGAATAGTTGAATTTGTTAATAATATGTTGTAGAATGTTATAGATGATGAAATTTTTAATTACTTGAATCTGTTACTTGTTCATTAATGTATTGCTACTGTTGTTATTTATTGTCCTTGGATGCTTCAACTTTAACACAACGACCTTTGGGAGAGTTAAGTTAAAAGAGATGAAAATTATGTTATATATGCTACCAGGTTTTTTTCTCCTTTATGTATGCTAGTTTAACTTGTTCGTTAATTTATTACTACTACTTGTATTGGTTGTACTTGGATGCTTCAACTTTAAAACATGGTCCTTTGGGAGTGTTAAGTTGAAAAAAATTAAAATTATTTTATATATGTTACCACGTTGTTTTGTCCTTTACATATACTAGTTTAACTTTTTCATTAATTTATTACGACTATTGTTATTTTTTGTCCATTAATGCTTCAACTTTAACAAAGGGAACTTTGGGAGTGTTAAGTTGAAACAAACGAAAATTATGTTATATATGTTGTATTGTAGTCACTCAAAGTGTTTCATAGTTTGGGCCTTCCTTATATGATGATGATAAAACTTAGAATTATTGTACGGAACACCTATGGAATATATACCCAAAGAGAGAAGATAAAAGTTTCACCCTTGATCTTACGGGTAAAAGGGTTGTTTCCCCACCTTGATTGTACAACTCGATGTTTTGGGTGAAAGAGGTGTCTTCCCACTTTGTTATGTCAACTCTTGTTGAAATTTGACCTTGTGTTGAACCTTGTTGTCCCTTGTGCTAGCACCTCTCTCTCTTATTGTGGTACCTTGGCCCTTTTCTCATGATGACTTACATTTATTCTTATGTGTTCCTTTTTATCCTACTGTCGTTGCTACTATGTATGGAATTGTGCCATAGTTTGATGAATGTGCTA
The DNA here is from genome assembly GCA_001517045.1 of Pseudotsuga menziesii. NCBI lineage: Eukaryota > Viridiplantae > Streptophyta > Pinopsida > Pinales > Pinaceae > Pseudotsuga > Pseudotsuga menziesii. Next base: position 108,566 of record LPNX010209071.1, on the reverse strand, counting down.
TAGTTTGATGAAGGAGAACATTTATTCTTATGTGCTCCTATTTATCCTACTGTCATTGCTACTATGTATGAAATTGTGCCATAGTTTGATGAATGTGCTATAGTGTGGGTTAAGGATGCCTCTACACATTTGAAATGAGCTTCTATTTTCTTGATGTATGACTATCTTAAAAGACTGTAATTCCATGCATCAATGTGATTGAAACTTCAGCATCATTTTGAGAATGTTTTTATTAATACCTTGCATTATATATTTGTTAAACTATTCCCTACAGCTACCTATCTCTCTCTCTCTCAGGTATGCGCATTGTTTCATTAGTGACTTGTCTCCTAAGAGACAAAATGTGATTGTAATATATAGTTGAGTATATAAAGGAATGTCTAAACCACATTCTTTTCTCCTTTACGTATGCTCCTTTAACCTTTTTATTAATTTATTACTAATGTTGTTATTTTTTGTCCATTGATGGTTCAACTTTAACAGAGGGACCTTTGGGAGTCTTAAGTAGAAAGAAATGAAAATTATGGGATATATGTTGTATTGTAGTCACTTGAAGTGTTTCATAGTTTGGACCTTCCTTATACGATGATGATAAAACTTAGAATTATTGTATAAAACACCTATGGACTGACTATATACCTAGAGAGAGAATATACAAGTTTGACCCTTGGTCTTGTGGGTAAAAGAGTTGTTTCCCCACCCTGATTGTACAACTCAGTGTTTTGGGTGAAAGAGTTGTCTTCCCACTTTGTTATGACCACTCTTGTTGAACTTTCAAATTTTATTGAACCTTCTTGGTCATTGTGCTAGCACCTCCCTCTCCTAGTGTGGTACCTTGACCATTTTGTCATTATGACTTACCTTTATTGCTATGTTCTCCTCTTCATCCTATTATTGTTTATACTATGTATGGAAGTCTGCCACAGCCTAGTAAACGTGATAGAGTGTGGGTTGAGGCTGATTTTGCACATTTGAAAGGAGATTTTATTTCTTGATGTATGAATGTCCTAAAAGACTGTCATTTATTACGTCAATGGGATTGAAACTTCAACATCATTTCAATAATGTTTTCATCAATGCCTTCCAATTTCTATTTGTCCAACTCTTGCCTACAACTACATATCTCTCTCTGTAAGGTATGTCTATTATTTAGTTAGTGACTTGTCTCCTAAGAGACAAAATGTGATCGTAATATATAGGTGAGTATATAAAGGGAGTTCTAAACCACATTGTTTTCTCCGTTATCTATGTTAGTTTAACTTGTTTATTAATTTATTGTCCTTGCAGGATGCTTCAACTTTCACATAGGGACCTTTGGGAGTGTTAAGTTGAATAAAAAGAAAATTATGTTTTTACTTTATCTTGGATTGTCACAATTGTACTATTTGTGTTTTTGGTATTGTTTTAGAAATTTATGCATTGAAGTACAATTATTTTATTTTTTCTGATCCAAACCCAAATCTGTGTACTTACTAACAAGTTATAGATGCATTTTCTACATGCTTTAAGCAAATGGTTGTGTTCACTAAAGACCAACTAAATATGAAAGCATTAACCCATCCAATCATTTATGAATAGCCATTATATTCAACTGTTTTTTCTTTTTTTCAATTAATAATTGTATTGCATGTGCAGGAGTAAAATTCTTCCAAGTATTTGCTATTTGAGATGGTTGAATAGATACCACTTCCTTTGTTGTTCATGCAGACATTTATTTAAGGAATTGGTGCATTTCCTGCTCTGGTGAGTAACATGTCTATATTTTTGGTTCTAGCGTACTAGGTAGGGTACTTGATTCTTGTTATATTTTGTTGTAACTTATCCAAAGTTATCATTTGAGTCATTTACATGTGTCTATTGCAACTCTAGTTGTTGATAGATTATGAAAAACAATCTTTTTTAATGTTGGTGTAGTTAGTTTTGACAAGCAAAAAAGAGTTACAGGTGGATAAATGGGTTTTCCATGCCTAGGCTTATTTCTATATTGAATGTGTTTTTAGCATTATCAAATACATAAATTCATTTTTTTGAAAATGTTGTAGAATAGTTGACTTTGTTACTAATATGTTGCAGAATGTTATAGATGATGAAAGTTTTAAATACTATAAGGTCCAAGGTATTTTGTCATTCATTTTATCATACAACAAGATATAAAACTTATGTCGACTATGATTTCTTGGTTGGGTTTGTGAAGGTATTGAAAGGTCTAGACCACATTGTTTTCTCATTTACGTATGCTAGTTTAACTTGTTCATTACTTTATTACTATTGTTGTTATTGATTGTCCTTCGATACTTCAAATTTAACACAGGTACATGGGAGTGTGTTGCAGATGCAACTATTTTCCCCAAATTTATTTCAAATTTTGGTCCCCCTCATGATTTTAATGTTGATTTGAATCGTTTGGGTCAACGAATTTTTGGTCATGCTTTAGTTTAGAATTATTTTGAAGATTAACTCTCATCCTATTTTCAGAAATTGCTTATAGTTGTAATGGCTGTAGGTCAGGGATTTTGGGGTTTGTTTTGTTTTCTTTTCGCTAGTCAAAAAATGAATCAGACCATTTATTCTTTGGAAAGCCGTTGTTTTGGAGGTAAAATAGAGTTTTTGACCATTGCTAAGTTTTAAAAGTTGTTTCAAACACTTAGTTTTTTAATTGATCAGGCGTCAAAGTATGTTTTGATCAGAGGCGGTTGTGTGTCTATCTTCCGCCGTTACGGCTCCCAAAGCGACTAAGTACCCGAAATGTAAGTGGTTTTCAGTCGCGTGTCTATAGTCTTTTTCCTTCCACCGTTGCAGCTGTGCAAATCACTTGTCTTCCAACGTCAATGTCTTTCTGATTTCCGACTGGAAGTTTTCCCACTCACAACTTAGGTCATAACTCTTCTGACTCCGATAGGCTTAAATGGTTTCGTGGTGCCTGTCGCCTATTAAGACCCGCTTATGTGGCTTTAAATAAGTCCACCCTTCCGATGTTAGTGTTGTGAGCCATCGATGAGTTTTCTTTTCCGTCATTGGTGAGGTTTTCAAACTTGTGTACGGACAAGATAGTAGTGCCGACACTTGTTAAAGTTATCATAACAGTAATGCAGTACATGGCCTCTCTGATGCTTAGCCATTTTGGTTGATGTAATTTGACATTATTAAGAATGTAGTCCCAATGAATGATGCATGTTGTTTAATTGCAGGTGGACTCAAGAGACTGTTCAAACTATCGTGGCAGAAGGGAGCTGGGAAGTTTTGACAAAAGGCCAAACCAAAACCGGTAGGATCGTGAGGAGGGAAAGTGAAGTAGAAGGAAAAATAAATAGCGACAAAGGTGTAGACCTGAAAGATATGTCAGTTACTAAGTGGATCATTAGTGCGCACAGAAAAGAAAACAAAATAGGGATATTAAGCGTTGGAGGGAGCCGGAAGGTCACCCATTTGGCGGGGGCAGCCCAAGTAGTTAACTGTTTAGTTTAAATATTTGAAAGTGAGAACTAGCAAGGGATTTTTCCCCTAGAGAAAACTTGTAAACTATCACTTGTAAGAGGAACTATTTTGTTTTACAACCAGAAATTGCAAATTTTACCTGTTGGAGAAAGTGCGATGCGGAATGTCTCAATGTGACTAAATGAACGATGTTGAATGGGAACTATTTCATTTTTTACTGTGTTTCATTAACTGTGAGGATGTTCTAACTTTTTGAACCTATGTTCTTGTGTGAATGTTCTCCAGTGCATTCTGTGATGTTTTTCCACTATGAGTAATGATACTTTTAACTATTGATGAGTTATCTTATCATGTATACTTTTATTCATCTTTATATGTTTTGGTTATAAGAACAGCTATCTGTGACTTGCCATAACACGTGGATAGTGTTGTATTACTCATGAATTAATATCTATCTCTCTAGAGATAGTTTAGTTAGTAATTTATCTTCTGAAATGTATTTGATTTAGATGCCTATGAGTTCTAAGATGAGAGGTAAGAACCTACGCATCACTTTGTGAATACTCCCAGCATTCTTTACCAAATATGCATTTAGGTAGGCACTTGCATATCATACTTTAAATCAAAAAATACAACAATACATACAGTGGACTAGGTCGCAACTGGTAAAACCTTTTGTTATTTGACCTACGGTAGCCAGACCGCAAACCGGTCAAATTCCCTACACCAAACAGTCACGGGCTAATTGGGAACATTGACTGGGGAGAATCCCTTGCTGTTGTTGCCTATGAATTTCTAGGCCTCAATAGTTTTCTGGTGCCTCAACAGTTTTATGGCGCTAGAAGGAGGGCCGCCAGTGCATGGCTGGCTGAGGAAACCCATTTTCCCAAAACTATTCCACAGGTAATAGTTCAGAAGCCAGTGTGTTTCCTAATCCAATTCCGAAAGAAGAGGTTAGAGAACATTTGTATTCTGTCGACAAAGAAGTTGTTAATAATCTGAGAAGACACACTACGAAATATGTGAAGAATATTGGAGGATTTCCAATCATCCCTGAATTGCCCAGAAGAGAATATAAAAGGAAGGATCATCCTATATTGGAAGACTCAGTGCTGGTTGAGGATTGGGAAGAACTTGTAGAAATAGCCTTATAGGAAGTTGTACTACCTTTGAATCAAGAGGGCCCAGATACTCCTCACAGTTCTCCTACTCACACTCCTGTTCACTCACCTCCTCACTCTCCACCCAGACTCATGGCAGGCGTAAATGCAAATGAACCACCCAACCCACCGAATCCACCACCTACCTGGAGAGCCAGATCACCTTTAAACCTAACACCTTCATTACATGATTTACCTCAAGCCTTTGAAAAGATGCTGCCCAAATTCGACCCAAGTGAAAAGAGACTAGTAGATGACCACTTGCAAAGTTTCTATTTGGAAATAGAAGGGTTAAGGGCTGGGGAATATGAAGATGTAGTTTGCAGACTCTTCCTGCACACCCTTAAAGTAGCTGCGACATTGTGGTACTTTGGTTTTCCTATGAACTCTATCCCTGATTGGGATACCTTCGAGAGGATTTTTAGAAGTAAGTATGCAACCCAAAAGACTCATGCAACTCTTATGAAAGGACTATGCACCTTGAAGAAAGACAAGAAGGAAAAGGTGCACAGCTTCACTCAAAGGTTTGCAGCATATCTCAAGAATTTTTCTGAAGCTGACAGGCCCACAGATAAAGTCCTGATTGAGAATTATACCTCAGCTTTGGGACCCAAGTTGGCCATGTTTGCCAAAATTAAGGCCAAGCCCACTTTAGCAGAGACCTATGAGGAGGCATAGAAAGTACAGGCTGAAAGGGAAAGTATTGAAGATTATCCAGAACGATCAGGAGAGAAAAGTGTGGGAAGGAAAGCCTTGTTGTTTACCAAGACTAAGGAAGAGCAATTGCCAGATTTTGAAAGTATGGAAAAATGATGCAGAAAATTTCTAACAAAATCATAGACTTGGAGAAAGAAAAGGAACCCCAAAAGTTCTACAAGCCCTATTACAAGAAATGGGAGGACAACAATCAATCCCAACCTCCTCCACACAATTCGACATCTATGAATTTAACAGAGGTAGGAATGGACAATTTTTGCACTTTCCACCAACAACCTCACTCCGAAAAGAACTGTCCTCAATGGATAAACTCGATGACATTAGTGATGAACTAGCTGTTGGACTCTAAATTAATAGAATACGGAGACAAGGAAAGAAAACACAGTAATACGTCAATGAAAGAACAAGAGGATGACACCATGGTTTTGTGGAACTCTGTCTCATTATTCAATGCCATGGAGGAAAGAAATTGGGAGTACAAGGATGTCATGGAAGCAAATGTAACAACAAGAAGCCAAGGGTTGGTGAAGGAAGACAATCTCATCCTCCCAAAGATTAAAAGGCTGCAAAAAAAATGTTAAGAAATTTCAAAATAATTCCTCAGCTGATACAATTCCCGAATTCACCATTACCATCCAAGATCCTAGGCAGAATGATATGTATGCCAAGCCCCATGAAGAAAAAATGAATACTGATAAGCCACATCCCATCGAAACACAGATGGATTATGATATTGTGGAAGATATAAAAAAGACAAGGGTGAATATCTCATTGTTCGAAATGTGTAAGGTGCCGCAGCAGAAAGAAAAACTTTTGAAAGCACTTGAGGCATCAGAAGAGAGGTTGACCACTAACAATCAACCCAAGGAAGAAGAAGAAATCAGGGAAACAAGCATTGGGGGTAAGTCTAAGAACAAGAATCCATCTTTACTCCTCACTTTTGAAATTTTTAATCACAATGTACATAATTGCCTGGTAGACTCAAGGGCGTCAGTTAACGTCATGCTAATGTCAGTATGTAAAAGGATAAATGGGAAGCCTAAGCCATTTACTTGGAGGGTTGTTCAGTTGGATAGGACAAATGTGAAAGTAATTGGGGAAATGGAGGATGTCCTAGTCCACCTGTCTTCAAATGATAAAGTGTGCCAAGTTATTGATATCGTGGTGGCCGACATACCAGACGCTTATGGGCTTGTTCTAAGCAGAGAATGGTTGGAAAAACTAAACAGCTATTTTGCCTCCGATTGGTCACATCTATGGCTGCCATATAAAATAAGGCCGAATCAAATTAAAATCTTGACGCAGTCTCACATGAAATACAACATTACTCAACTTGACGAAAAAAATGAACCAGTAGATTCTGTGTTGGGAAATTACTTTATTGAGTTGGAACCAGGAAATTACCAAGCAGAAGAATCCAGCAACACATCAGACACTGAGCTAGATCTCCTTCGATTTTCACAGGCTGATGAATTCGACTATAAAATAGTAAACTTAGTGGTAGGAGTAGATTCTCATGCAGTAGTTAGTGATTTCTAGACATTTTTTTTTATGGTTCTAAGATGTTAGAAGGGTCAGGGGCCGGCTATGTCCTGATCGACCCCAAGAAGAACAAACATTTTCTTTCATGCAGATTAGAGTTTGAATGTACAAATAACACAACCGAGTATGAAGCGTTGGTGCAAGGTTTAAGGAAAGCAATCGAATTAAAGGTAAGTAATCTGAAAGTTTTTGGAGATTCTAAAATAATTGTAAAACAGATTTGGAATCAAATACATTGTATTTCTCCTCACTTAAAGGCTTATCAAAATGAGGTATGGGACCTACTAAAATGTTTTAATGCATTTAATAATACATCAATTCCAAGGCTTAAAAATGCAGTAGCTGACCTGTTGGCCACATCAGCTGCTAGGCTTGTGCCTACTAATAATCGATGTTTCGTTGAATTGCTTTCCAGGCCCTCGGTCCTTGATATGATTACCAACCTATGAGTGTTCGACGACGATCAGCAGATTATATAATTCTTGACAAATGACGAGGTATTTAAAGGGGCGATTATAGATGATGAAGAACATCAGGCCGAGCTGAAATATGATAATTTCATCCCTAAAGGAGTCAGAACCTTAGAACGGATGTTTGATTTAAATGAAAAATTTAGAAGACCAACAAATGTAAAGACTCACAACTCATCTCTACAGTTTGAATTGATAAATTTAGGGACTGAGACAAAGCCCAGATATGTAAATCTTTGGAAATGTTGTTCACCAGTGGAAAGAGATAAGTTCATCAGTCTTTTTTATTGATATAAAGATGTTTTCATCTTGACATACGAATATCTGAAGACATATGACACTAGTATTATCCATCATGTTATCCCTATCAAATCTGGAGTCAAACCTTATCAGCAACCATTTAGGAAAATGCACCCAAAATTGGAGCCTCTAATCCAGAGTGAAGTGAAGAAATTATTGGATGCTAGAATCATTTTTAAGGTCAAACATTTTGAATGGGTCTCAAATTTGGTACCAGTGAGGAAAAAATCTGGAGAAATCAGGCTATGCATAGATTTCAGAAATTTAAACCGCGCTTCGAATAAAGACAATTATCCTGTTCCACCCATGGAGCAACTACTACAAATGGTCTCAGGTTCTGACCTATTTTCTTTATTAGACAGATTCTCAGGCTACAATCAAGTATTGGTAGCCAAAGAAGACAGATTGAAGACAACATTCAAGACCATATGGGGAACCTTCGCTTACCAAAGAATGCCTTTTGGGATTATAAATGCCGGAGCTACATTCCAGAGGGCTATGGACATAGCTTTCCGTGGTTTGATTGGCCATAGTGCTATAGTGTATCTCGATGATATTACAATATTCTCCAAGAGGAGAGAAGAACACACGTTTCATCTAAGGTATATTTTTGAATGCTGTCGAAAATATGGTATCTCACTCAATCCCAAGAAGTGTGTGTTCGCGGTTACAGAGGGCAAGTTGTTGGGTCACATAGTTTCAAAGAAGGGAATCTCTATAGATCCGGAAAGGATCAAGGCCATTGAACAGATTCCCTTGCCCCATAATAAAAAGGGGATGCAATCATTTATGGGAACAATAAACTTCGTGCGAAGATTTGTGCCAGATTTCGCTCAGATTGTCAAACCTCTGCAGCAAATGGTGAAGCAAAGTGCACAATTCAAATGGATTGAGATTGAGAAGAACGCATTTAGAAAGATTAAGACTACTATTGTACATGCACCCTCCCTAAAAATATTGGATTTCGATAAAGATTTTATTCTGTATACTTTTGCCTCTGATGATTCGCTAGCAACTGTGCTTACTCAGAAGGAAGATGGAGGGGATGAATTCCGAATATCTTTCATGAGCACTGGTCTATAAGGGGCTGAATTAAATTACTCGGCTATTGATAAACAAGCTTATGTAGTATTCAAAGCAGTGAAACAATTCATGCCCTACATATTGAAAAATCGAACTAAGGTGATCGTCCCACACCCTACTGTGAGGTCCCTTTTTGTACAGAAGGAGCTAGGAGAAAGAAGGGGTAATTGGGTAATAGTTCTTCAAGAGTATGACCTCGAGTTCAAGCCAAGTTCTATAGTGAAAGGGAAAGGGTTGCGCAAACTAATGAATGAAAATGGAAACAATGAAGAACATGCCTGGGAAGACAAGGCTGAATTACATTTGATGAATGTATGTCCTTTGTTCATAGCCCCCGAATCTTGGTATAGAGACCTTGTGCATTACCTTCAGAGAGGATTGTTGCCAGAACATTGGAATTCTAAGCAAAGAAGAGCAGTACGTCTTAAATCATCCTCCTATCAAATTGTTGAAGGAATATTATTCAGAAAAAATTACAACGAAGTCCTTCTTAGATGCTTAGAGAACGAAGATGCGAAGAAGGTAATGGAAGATCTGCATGACGGGCCTGCTGGGGGACATTTTTCAGGAGATACTACAACTCATAAAATTCTTAGAGCCGGTTACTATTGGCCCACGCTTTTCAAATATGCACACGCCCATGTCAGGAAGTGCGACATTTGTCAAAGGTGTAGCGGAAGACAATCTAGAGTAGCTGGACCACTGAAGCCTGTGATGATCACGAAGCCATTTGAGCAATGGGGGTTGGATATTATTGGGGAGATAAAGCCGAACTCTTCCTTACAACACAATTATATTTTTACTGCAACCGATTACTTCACTCGCTGGGTTGAAGCCATCCCACTACACAAAATAAATGAGGACGTGGTCATCAACTTCCTTCCGGACCATATTATGACCAGGTTTGGAGTTCCAGTTTCTTTAGTATTTGATAATGCTACCTACTTTTCATAGATTAAAGTAACTACTTTTTCTCATGAGAAAGGAATAAAGTTCCATTATTCTGCTAATTACTATCCACAAGGAAATGGCTTGGCTGAATCTACTAACAAAAATCTGATTATAATTTTAAAGAAGACTGTGATAGAAAACCATAGGAGTTGGCACTTAGTGCTACCAAACGCCCTTTGGGATGATAGAGTCACCCCCAAGTCTTCGATAGGAGTGTCTCCATATACCCTTATGTATGGAAAGGAATCCATTCTTCCCCCCAATATCATGCTACCCTCTTCCATAATAGCTCAAGAGTCTATAGGATCAGATAACGAAGTCTTGCAAATAAGGATATATAATCTCCTGAAAGCAAAAGAGGCTCGATATAAAGCCAAAGATCACTTTAAGCAACAAAAAGAGGTAATAAAGATATGGTTCGACAAACACAAGGTAGGAACAAAAGATTTTGAAGTGGGAGACTTTGTTCTCAAGTGGGACCACCCCCATGATGAGAAAGGAAAACACATGAAATTCCAGCAGTTGTGGGTAGGTCCTTTCCAGATTGCGGCAAAGCTTGGCCCTTCAACTTATAGGTTGCAAGATTTACAAGGGTGGAAAAAGAACTTGCCAGTAAATGGCTTAGTTCTCAAACCTTATTTTTCCTGATTTTGTTCTTCTATTTTGTATATAAATAATCTGGCCTGACCTTCGTCTTTGAGTCATGATTTTTCAGTTTTGTTTTAGTTTAAATTTCTACCGATTTCAATAAAACCCGTGGTTGCATGGGGAACATCAGAATTTGGACTGATCAAAGTTCTTAAGTGTAAGACTGTATATTTCCATTTATCAAAAAGAACTTCTTCCATTTTAGCAGTTTTCTCAAATAGTTGTGTACGTATTGAAGTCATGCTTAACCCATGTGAAATAAACCAGAATCAAAGGGTCTAGAATACTATTTTGAGGCTCCATCCATGTCACATTTAAAATGTCCTAGGAAGTGACAGCAAAGGGCCCATAGGAAGAAGCAAGGTAAACAGTATATTAGATACAAATGATCCCATGCCAAGAAATGAATGCCAAAAGGCAAATAAGAGTCAAAAAACTCCTATGAAAGCAATATATATCAAAATGAATGCGGAACCATATAAGTACTAAATCACTGAAAGCTCCTCTCTGTCCGTGAGTTGAAACGTGAATACACCTCTCACACAAAAGGACACTTGGGATAGAGGAGCTTGAATTAAAATTCAAAAAGAAAGGCATAAAGGAGGACTCATATGAAAAGGACAAAAGTCCAAAAGCACGAAAAGTGCTAAAGTCGCATGGGAATGAGGAACAAATGAATATTTCTGTTTACTATATGTTGCAATCCTATGGTGTCCAAGCTGACAGCTACCTGAAGACAAAGGTAACAATGAAACTCATCTTTAGGCCTCAAAAGAGTTATCTTGACTTGAGAAGTCCTGGTTTCCACTGTCCCAAATTGAACTATCATCAATGATTAAAAGTACATACATTTGCCATTCAAGAAATCCAGATAGCTGGAAGAATTCAATAAACTTGTTTGTTGTTAAACAGTCTATCACTCAAGGAATATTCGTCCAGATATCTCAGTTGACCAGGTAATCGCCAATTGTTGCAGCTGCAACTGTTTTCCCCAAAAAAATTTCAAATTTTGGTCCCCCTCATGATTTTAATGTTGCTTTGAAACGTTTGGGTCCATGAATTTTTGGGTCATGCTTTAGTTTTAGATTATTTTGAAGATTAACTCTCATCCTGTTTTCAGAAACCACTTATAGTTGTAATGGTTGTGGGTCACGGATTTTGGGTTCTGTTTTGTTTTCTTTTCGCTAGTCAAAAAATGAATTGGACCATTTATTCTTTGGAAATCCATTGTTTCGAAGGTAAAATAGGGTTTTCGACCATTGCTAAGTTTTAAAAGTTGTTTCAAACGCTTAGTTTTTTAATTGATCGGGCATCAAAGTATGTTTTGATCGGAGGTGGTTGTGTGTTTATCTTCCACTGTTGCGGCTCCCAAAGTGGCTAAGTACCCGAAATGTAAGTGGTTTTTAGTTGCATGTCTGTAGTCTTTTTCCTTCCACCATTGCGGCTATGCAAATAACTTGTCTTCCAACGTCGATGTCTTTCCGATTTTCGACTGGAAGTTTTCCTGCCCGCAACTTAGGTCATAACTCTTCTGACTCTGATAGGCTTAAATGATTTCATGGTGCCTGTCTCCTGTTAAGACCCGCTTATGCAGCTTTAAATAAGTCTACCCTACTGATGTCAGTGTTGTGAGCCGCTGATGAGTTTTATTTTCCGTCATTGGTGAGGTTTTCGAACTTGTGTATGGACAAGATAGTAGTGCCAGCACTTGTTAAAGTTATCATAACAGTAATGTAGTACATGGCCTCTCTAATGCTTAGCCATTTTGATTGATGTAATTTGATGTTATTAAGAATGCAGTCCCAATGAATGATGCACATCGTTTAATTGCAAGTGGACTCAAGAGACTATTCAAACTATCCTGGCAGAAGGGAGCTGGGCAATTTTGACAAAAGGCCAAACCGAAACCGGTAGGACCGTGAAGAGGGAAAGTGAAGTAGAAGGAGAAATCAATAGCAACAAAGGTGCAGACCTGAAAGATATGTCAGTTACTAAGCGTATCATGAGTGCGCACAGAAAAGAAAAAAAATAGGGATATTAAGCGTTGGAGGGAGCCGAAAGGTCACCCATTTGGGGGGGGCATCCCAAGCAGTTAACTGTTTAGTTTAAATATTTGAAAGTGAGAACTGGCAGGGGCTTTTTCCTCTAGAGAAAACTTGTAAACTATCGCTTGTAAGAGGAACTATTTTGTTTTACAACCATAAATTGCAAATTTTACCTGTTGGAGAAGGTGCTATGTGGAATGTCTCAATGTGACTAAATGAACAATGTTGAATGGGAACTATTTTGTTTTCAACTATGTTTCATTAACTGTGAGGATGTTCTAACTTTCTAAACCTATGTTCTTGTCTGAATGTTCACCAGTGCATTCTGTGATGTTTTTCCACTATGAGTAATGGGACTTTTAACTATTGATGAGTTATCTTATCATGTATACTTTTATTCATGTTTATATGTTTTGGTCATAAGAACAGCTATCTATGACTTGCCATAACACATGGACAGTGTTTTGTTACTCATGAATTAATATCTAGCTCTCTAGAGATAGTTTAGTTAGTAATTTATCTTATGAAATGTATGTGATTTAGATGCCTGTGAGTTCTAAGACGAGAGGTAAGAACTTGCGCATCACTTTGTGAATACTCCCAGCATTCTTTATCAAATCTGCATTTAGGTAGGCACTTGCATATCATACTTTAAATCAAAAAATACAAAAATAAATATGGTGGACTGGGCTGCAACCGGTAAAACCTTTTGTTATTTGACCTACGGTAGCTGGACCGCAAACTGGATGGATTCCCTACACCAAACAGTCATGGGCTAATTGGGAACATTGATTGGGGAGAATCCCTTGCTGTTGTTGCCTATGAATTTCCAGGCCTCAACAGAGTGTTAAGTTGAAAGAAATGAAAATTATGTTATATATGTTACCACATTTTTTTCTCCCTTACATATGCTCATTAACTTTTTCATCAATTTATTACTACTGCTCTTATTTTTTTCCATTGATCTTCAACTTTAACACAAGGATATTTGGGAGTGTTAAGTTGAAAGAAATGAAAATTATGTTATATTTGTTGTATTGCAGTCACTCAAAGTGTTTCATATTTTGGACCTTCCTTATACGATGATGATAAAACTTAGAATTATTGTACGAAACGCCTTTGGAATATATACCTAGAGAGAATATAAAATTTTCACCATTAGTCTTATGGGTAAAAGGGTTGTTTCCCCACCTTGATTGTACACCTAGTTCTTGTGGGTGGGTCTTGGTGGTGGATCTTATGGGTCTTGTCTTCCAATTTTTTTAGGACAACTCTTCTTGACCTTCGATCTTGTGTTGAACCTTGTTGGTCCTTATGATAGCACCTCCCTCTCCTAGTGTGGTACCTTGACCCTTTTGTCATGATGACTTGTCATTAACATTTGTTAACTTGTTCCCAGATGGAATGGAATTACACTACCTTCACTACAGTGTTTTCAAAAAAACCTACCCACCTACGTTAAGAACTACACCTAGTTTCCCTAGACCACTTATTTCATGAATGATTTCTATGTTTTCAAAAAATCCTACCTACCTACCTTAACCTACTACCTACGCTTCATAATTATAACCAATATTAACAGGAAAAATCTAAAATTGCACACTAAACCAAGAAACTTACCTACAATTTTGTAATGGAAGAAGGTCATATTGAATCCAGAGCTATAGAATTCGTGGCATGCCTCTTCAAGAGCCTCCAAATTCTCTCCAATGCTCTTTTAATCCATGACATGCCTCTTCAAGAGCCTCTAGGTTCTCTCCAATGCTCTTTTATCCAATTCTCTCTTAAATACTAAAATTATAAACCCTCAACAATTGTTAATAGGCATCACAATTTCCTCAATGGGTATAAATGGTGGCCTAATAAATGCACACAAATTGCCTCCAGTCCCAATTCAGAACTACTTTCCCCTCAGAACCCACCAAAACCTCCTCGCCACCAACCAATGCAAAATATTTGGTTCCAAGAGTCTATTGGACTAGTTATCTGCCACCAATGGTCTTCTTGGACTTGTTATTTGGATCTTATGGGATGCTTGAGTTGTCATATATGGAATTTGAGGATGAAATCTCCATGAGTTTAGGAAAATTGACGACGAATTTCATCAAACATAGGTGGGTGGAGAGTTGTATCTGCATATATATTTTTTGTTTTAGTTGTATTTTCATGTATATGTTTTATTTTTATTATTATTATATTTTGTTGGATCTTCTTGGAATCCTACTAAGGCAGGCCATGTTCTTTACTGAGCCTGTTATATTGAACAACAACCACCTTTGAGGTTGGCAGTATTAATATGTGACCTTGTGGGATTCCTTGGAATGATCTGTAACCTTGTGGGTTGACTAAGATTAAGTAGTGGCCTCTGCTAGGGAAGATCCATGATCGGTTTTTTGGATAGAACCATGATCTTTGTGGGTTGTGTGGACAGATCCATAACTTGTGTGAGCTGTTCGGACTAAGTCATGACCTTTTTAGGGGTGCTAATATTAGTTGTGACCTTTGTTGAGTATTCTATACTGAACCGTAAGTAATCCTTGTGTTTCCTTGACTAGATCTATGGTCTGTTGACTTCTCTAAGGTCTTTTCTATGACTTTTTTGTTGTTGGTTCCTATAATGACCTTTACTAGGGCTATTGTGGTTCTTGTTCAGCATGTTACAGTATGTCAAGCCTGTTTAGACTTTATATAGGTTTTTTTTTCTCCTTTTCAGCCTCCTTGAGGTTGCTACTACT
>LPNX010209071.1:56114-93430 GCA_001517045.1 Pseudotsuga menziesii | reverse complement strand
TTACTCACAACAATTAACAATTGATCATGCAAAATTGCTCACAAAAGAGACTGAAAATGGAGCTGTAACACTAAACTGTATTATGTAAGTGTACAATAGACAACCCTGTAATAACATAGGCTTCTGAATAAATAGAATACATCAGGAAATCGAATGCATGAGGAAGCATCCAAATCTAGCATAAAGCAGGCTTACCAAAAATAAGCAAATCCCCCATAGGTGTAAAAAGCTGATCCCAAATCTGTCATGGAGCTCATGAATTGGAAAGGGCGCATGGGAAAGCTAAAGAGTGATGAAATGGAAGCTCATACATTCTTTTGCATGGAGAAAAGAGTGGAGGATGAAGAGGACAAAAAAACTAGTTCACCTCACCTAGTCTAGCTTTCCTATGTGCCTTAAAACACTAAAAAAGTAGGCAATAAAGCAGAAAAAGAAGATAGGTGCCTAGGAGGCCAGGAATAAAGTAGATTTGATTCCTAAGGCTTTCCCAAGCACTACATGAGTCAAATATGGCAAGTTTGACCTCTATGGATAGGCAAATAGCAACTTGCACAAGGTGGGACACATGAACTAGGCAAATAAGACAAAAATAAATGAATTAATGTCTAAGTGGGTAAACTATGGGTTGATTATTCTAACACCCCCCCTTAAGCCTGAATTTATGATTAATATATCAAAAAATATAGGGCCTAGAAACAAGGCTTAGTCACCCTTTACATACTGCATGTCCAAATAAACAAGGAAAGAGGCAAAACCAACTTGGGAAAATCCTCCCTTAAACATGGACTGTAAACAAAATTGTAGAATCTTGTCTTCACTCATGCTTTCACAGCATGATCACCAATCCCCAATAGTGATTTGAGATTGCTGAAGGTCTTCTCACAAAATGGTTTGGTGAAGATATCAGCTACTTGTTCTGAAGATGAACAGAAGAGTAGGTGAATGGTGCCATCATGCACAAGTTCTCTGATGTAGTGCATATGGATCTCAATGTGTCTGGTTCTCTGATTCTGAACTGGATCCTTATAGATTTGAATTGTACTCTGGTTATCACAGTAGATGGTAGTTGAGTACTCAGGTTCGAAACCACACTCTCCAAGTAAACCCTGCAACCATAAACATTGAGTTGCTGCATTAACAACTCCTCTGTACTCTGCTTCTATAGATGAGAGTGCAATGGCACTATGTTTCTTACTTGAATAGCTGATTGGCCCTTCTGCAAGCATGAACACATATCCTAAAGTGGACTTTCTATCTATGCTATCACCTGCCCAATCACTGTCAGTAAATCCAATCAACTCAAGATCAGATTTTGCTTTATAGAAGATCCCATGTGTCCTTGTTCCCTGAACAAAGTTAAGGATCCTTTTGGCTGATTTCCAAAGGATCTCTTGAGGCTGATCCATGAATCTATAAGCCACACTTACCGCATAACAAATATCAGGTCAAGTATGTGTCAAATACAACAAACAGCCAATCAATTTCCTATACAGTGTATTGTTTACCATCGGTGAAGAATCAACTTCTTCCAGCTTTACCCCTGAAAGGAAAGGAGTTTTGCTTGCTTTACAATCCTTCATTTTGAGTTTGTTCAGCAAGTCCAAGGCATATTTGGACTGGTGCACCTTCATTCCAGATTTGGTTTGAGAGATCTCAAGCCCCAAAAATTGACTTAAGAGCCCCAAATCTGTCATGGAAAAGGCTTGGTTCATAGCTCCTTTTAAGGAAGCAATCTCAGCTTGTGAGCTTCCTGTAATGAGGAGGTCATCAACATATAACACAATGATAATTAATGAACCATTAACTAACTTCAAATAGACATTTGGATCTGATTTGCACCGAACAAAATTCAGTGATAGCAAGAATCTATCAATCTTGGCATACCATCAAGCAAATAGAAAATACACAGCTATTTGTGAGGCACCATATTCTGGATATAGGTTGCACAGTTGATAGCTTCGGCCCAGTACTTTGGTGGAAAAATTTTGGCCTCTATCATGCATGTTGCCATCTCCTTCAGTGATCTATTCTTCCTCTCAGCAACACCATAAGGGATAGAATGATACATCTAAATACCTGCATCTGCACAATAGTTAATGAAATCAGACTTGACATACTCACCACCATTGTCAGATCTCAGGGCCTTGATTTTCCTTCCAGACTGGTTTTCAGCCAAAGCCTTAAAGACTCTGAATAGGCCAAAAACTCCAGACTTTTGTTTCAGGAAGTGAACCCAACAATACCTGGAAAAGTCATCAATGAAAGTTAATGCATACTTGACCTGACTCATAGACATATGAGGGAATGGACCAGCAACATCACTGTGGATCAGCTCGAGGGGTGCAGAGGTTCTCTCATGACTAGCTCTCTCAAATTTGTGCTTTGGGTGTTTTCCTAGGATACAGCCTTGGCAGACTCCTTTGGAAAATTTTATCTTGGGCAGCCCTATGACCATATTTTTTTCACTAAGATCAGAATGATATTTGTAGTTAATGTTGCCAAATCTCTCATGCCACAGCTTGCTGGCTTCATTAGCATGAATGAGAAGAGAAGAGGGGTTTGAGTAAGGTAGGAAGTGTGAGAACATGTATACCTTTTGAGCATGATTCGCAACTCCTTTTGCAATGACTCTACCAGTTGAAATCTCTGTGATCTCAACTTCATCGAGGGAGAATATGACCTTCTTAGGAGACCCAGTGTGGGTCATCTGGTACACTGACAGGAGGTTGGAGGTGATACCAGGGACATATAGCACATTGCTGAACTGACCATGATCAATATATATCCTTCCTTTGCCTTTACTTTCAGTGAGAGAGTCATCTCTCGGTACAATAGATGGTCCTTTCGACATATCTAGTGAGGAGAAGGCCTCCTTAGTCGAAACCATGTGTCTTGAAGCTCCAGAATCTATGATAAAACTAGGTGAGCTTGATGTGCTAGCAACTAGAGCATGAACTCTCTCTCTGTCATCGGAACTTGATCCTCCTTCTCTCTTCTTTGAGCTTTCTGGAAGGGAGATGCCATTCTTCTCCAGGATATTGGTCAGCATGTCTATCTTCTTTTTCATACAAGAGCTTTTAGTGTGATTTCCCTTATTGTAGTATGCGCACTTGTTCATTTCACCTTTGTTCTTCTTCTTCTGGTTATTCTTCTTGTGACCTTGTTGATCCTACGAAGACTATTTATTGTCTCTCTTTTGCTTAGGTGGCTTTTTAGGTTTCTTTTTTCTTTTTGAATCCACCCTCGAATCTCCAGCAATCAAAGCTTGATCTTTGGATGGTTTGATGGTTCCCATCATCACCAGCTTGTCCTGTTCTTGTGTGTGAGATTCCATGAAATATGCAAGGCTAGGAATCTTCCAGGTTCGAGCTGTCAGTTTTGTGGCATAGAAGGTCGAAACAAACACTGAATAATCAGGGCCCAACTTCGAGAGGATGGCCAGTACGAGCTGATCATCTTTCTTTTCAATACCACACCATTTCAGCTGCAAAACTAGTGCTTTGAACTTGGAGAAATATAGCTGCAAGGATTCAAAGCTTGTTGGACTCAGAGAAATCAGCTCATTCTCGATTTGATGTCCCCTCATCTCATCTATCTTTCCAAAAATATCAGCAAGCTTATCCCATACTTCATTTGGTGATGTCAATCCATCGATATGGAAAGGGAGGTCTCTGGAAATACTCAGGCACAAGAGGCCATAAGCCTCATCCTTCCTTTTGTGCCATTTTATCTTCTCTATAGCTGCATTGGGCTCTAATTCTGTTTACATAGTCACCCTGTAGAGGCCTTTCACTCTCAAAAGTATCTCCATATTTTCTTTCCATTCAAATAAATTGAAATGAGTCAAGATAGTTTTCTGTGATTGATCCATAGCTCTAGAAAATCTGTCCCGGCTGTCAGTAGAAGGCTCCTAGTCTTGATGTCGAACCTGGAAAAAAAAATTTGAAGGAGAGAAACAACCTACAATAGCTCTGATACCATGTGGAAATTAAGGCAAGCAATATATTAATTTTACTCACAACAATTAACAATTGATCATGCAAAATTGCTCACAAAAGAGACTGAAAATGGAGCTGTAACACTAAACTGTATTATGTAAGTGTACAATAGCCAACCCTATAATAACATAGGCTATTGAATAAATAGAATAAATCAAGAAATAGAATGCATGAGGAAGCATCCAAATATAGCATAAAGCAGGCTTACCAAAAATAAGCAAATCCCCCATAGGTGTAAAAAGCTGATCCCAAATCTGTCATGGAGCTCACGAATTGGCAAGGGTGCATGGGCAAGCTAAAGAGTGATGAAATGGAAGCTCATACATGATTTTTTATGGAGAAAAGAGTGGATGATGAAGAGGATAAAAAAACTAGTTCACCTCACCTAGTCTAGCTTTCCTATGTGCCTTAAAACACTGAAAAAGCAAGCAATAAAGCAGAAAAAGTAGATAGGTGCCTAGGAGGCCAAGAATAAAGCATATTTGATTCCTAAGGATTTCCCAAGCGCTACATGAGTCAAAGATGGAAAGTTTGACCTCTATGGATAGGCAAATAGAAACTTGCACAAGGTGGGACACATGAACTAGGCAAATAAGACAAAAATAAATGAATTAATGTCTAAGTCGGTAAACTATGGGTTGATTATTATAACACTATTTGACTTTATTTGTAGACTATATTTGTCTCACTCTACCCTACAAATACCTATTTGACTGTATTTGTAGATTGTATTTGTCTCACATGGAAATAATAACATGGTACTTTGGGTATTGGAGTCATGGTATGGGAATTGGAACACCAAGTGTTCCAAATGACCCATTCTATGGTCATTTGTGGGTAGAATGTTTATTTGTGGCTTGATAAGGGTNGTATTGGAGTCATGGTATGGGAATTGGAACACCAAGTGTTCCAAATGACCCATTCTATGGTCATTTGTGGGTAGAATGTTTATTTGTGGCTTGATAAGGTTGTGGAGCCCTTGGACTTGAGATGAGTCCACTTGCACTTCTACTTCATAAAGAAACCATAGATATGGTGCCATGGCTAATGTTAGATCAATATGATAATGATCCTAGAAACATGGATCTTAGAACCATGTACTTATAATATTTTTCTTAAACCCCTTGCACATATGTTAATGTAGTTATCTCACTAAATTTATGAAAAAATGTGTATAAAGAGAAGGAAATTTGGATAGAGCCATGAGCTTTGTGAGATGACTATTTGTTGGTTGTTTGGACTAAGTCGTCACCTTTTATAGGTTGTTAAGATGGGTTGTGACCTTTGTTGAGTCTTCAAGATTGAACCATGATTGTTCCTTGGGAATTTTTGACTGGATCTGTGATATGCTAACTGTTATAAGGTCTTTTATGTGAGTGTGTTGTTGTTGGTTCCTACCATGAAATTTACCAGGGATTTTGTGGTTCTTGTTCATCCTATTGCAGTATTCTGAGCATGTTTATACTTTATAGAGGTTTCTTGTGCTCCTTTTCATCCTCTTTGAGGCTACTACTAATTGTATGGAAGTGTGTTGTAGTATAACTAATGTGCTAGAGTGTGGGTTAAGGATGCCTCTACACATTTGAGAGATTCTATTTGCTTGATGTATGACTATCCTAAAAGATTGAAATTTATTGTAGAAATGGGATTGAAACTTCATCCTCATTTCTAGACTTTTTTTTATTAATACCTTGAGGTCTGTAATTGTCTCACTCTTCCCTACAAATAACTATCCATATCTCTCCTAGGTATTTCCATTGTTTTGTTAGTGACTTGTATCCTAATATACAAAGTGTGATCATGATATATATCTCAGTATAGAAAGGATGGTCTAAACCACATTGTTTTTTATTTTTTGTCCGTTTATAATTTATTTGGTGCCAGGTCATCTAAAACTGGATAAAAATGTAGGACTTTTGGATCATATTTTCATCCAACATTTATACTCTATATATCTTACTTTTTTCGTATCAATCTATTGTATGAAAATTGGATTTTAAAACCATGATGAAAACTGAACTCCATTATATTTAAAGTATGAGAACCAAAACTATATGATATTGAAAGTGAATATGCTAGTTATCCCTTGCTTGTGTATAAAGGAAGATCTTGTGTGACTTCACTTTGGATTCTAGTTGGGAAAATATTATTGTAATTCTATATTTGATCTACAATGAAAATTGTAATATATGTTGTTTATCCAAAAGAAAAAGAACAACTCACCACACAATATGTATATGTTTTGTTTTAATTACTTTTGTGATATTTATTTTCTATTGAGCCTAAGAGCTAGTGATATATCTTCTAGTAAACTTGTGAAGGAATATTCACCATAGCTCTCTATGTAATGCTATTTTCCCAAATTAATATAATTCCCTTAGTTCAATGCTATTTTTACCATGGTAGAGGAAACTTTTAAACAGGTACCCTCTAGTGAAATGTTGATTTTAGAGTCAAAGCCCAATATTGTGTTGCATACCATTTCTTTTTTTTCCATACGTTTTCTCTCATGTGTGCTATAGTTGAATGACATACAAGTCTATATGCTATATGTTTTGAACATGTACTTTCTTAGGAATCACATTGACAATAGTTTTCTTTTAATTGGAAATGATCTCATATTTTTTCACCTCTTATATTATAATGCTAAATAATTCTTTTCCTAATTTGTACAAGTAGAAGGGGGAATTTGATCATGTAATGCAAATTTTTTATGATGAATCCAAATTTAAGTAGTCAACGGGTAATTCGTCATAAATGCTTGATGAGGATTATGTTGTTGGGGTTGTTTTTATTTCAAAGTATGCAGAACAAAAAGATCAGTTGAAGGTAAACTTTAGTGTTTAGGCATTGTATTGATTTCTCTTTACAAATTTCATGTTTTCTAATGATTTATGCACATACAAGGGAAGTGTTTTTTTACTTAACACATGCATTACAATGTCGTTGAGAATTATTTCTTACATGTAAGGGTGAAAATGTGACGTTGGGTAACACTTCTGTGAGAATTGGGTGCCCAAGTAACATAACAGAAGTTATTCGGCCAAATAATGTTTTTATTCAGCCGAATAACTATAGTTGTTCCACCAAATAATCGATCCTTTATTCAGTCGAACATTGTTTAACGGTGAATCATTTAAATTGATGAAATGCATAATTGGCTGGTAATTGTTCAACCAAATAATTGTTCGGTTGAATAATTGTTCCACCAAATAATTGTTCGACCAAATAACTGTTTGGCTGAATAAATGTTTCGTCGAATAATTGTTCTGCATAAAAGGTCAGATATGGCCCACATTTCATGTTTTCCACTTGTAGTCATTGCCCGACACTCACCACCCACCTGGTCACTCGTCATGCTCGTCACGCCACCCACTTGAAGTCTTGTGTGGTCACCCATTTTGCTTGTCATGCATGTCTTACCTGGTCTCCTGTCATCCCTGTACTGTCTGGTCACCCGTCATCCTCATGCCCCCACTCGCTTGCAATCCTGCCTGTTTTGCATTGACATCATGGAGGTCCGCCACCTCGCCACCCTTCTGGCCTCCTCTCAACATGGAGAGCCGCTGAAAGGTCTGTTTGTGGAGGTCTGTCGTGGTCTGTTCATGGAGGATCTGTTTGTGGAGGTATGTTCATGGTATGGCTTCCTCTCAACAGGTATTCTCTCTTCTGATAATATTTTTTATAATGCGAATGCTCAACAAAGAGATTCATGGCTTGTTGTAGCCAATGGCTTAAATTTCATATTCGTAGTAGTTCTTTTTTTATTTCATAGTATGATTGCGTAAAGGATTTAGGTATGTAATATGATGAGAAAGGTAGATTCATTTTAATTTTAGTGGATAGGAATTAAATTTGTTGAAGTGCAGACTTGTGTGATTAATAAAAATTATAAGTTATGTTTATATTTATGATATTAGATTTTAAAAATTTTTGTTTTTATTTTATTGTACATGTTATGATGAGGAGAATAGATTTCTTTTAATTTTAATTTCAGTTCATAGGTATTATGTCATTCTCTAAAAGTGCAATCACAACGAAAACATCTCCTATGCAAATTAAAATTGGCATTAGAGTTTTTAAGTCAATTAAATTGACTATATACACATAAGGTGATGGACAACAATGAACAATCAACAAGATCATTACCTTCTCTAACAAGATCTGAAATTCTATCGCCATCAGATGATATTTCTATTTCTCCTAATTATAATTCTTCTATGCTTGCTAGTGGCATTTTCCCTTTTGGATTAATCTCTGTGCGTTTCCAATGTTTTACATAGTTTTTTGGCTATGTTTTCACAAACTTCTGTAGATTCAACATTTTCAGTGCAAATATGACAAAAACATGATTGCTTTCTATTGACAAATGCAAACACGTTTTGGAAGGCTTTTGTTTGAATAGAGTGAAGTTCTCTAGTCCCATGTATTGTGCTTGCCTCATATGGTATTGATGTATCTATATCTTGGACCCAAACAAGCCAAAAAAACCTACACACTAAATGATAAATCACAAATGACAACTTTTAATGTTGGTGTACATATACTTTAATGTTAGCACATACATTTTTTAAAATTGACAATTAATATAAATAAAAAGATTCATGTACATACCTGCACACATCTTTTGATTGTTGACTACAATCATGGCTTAGATGTGATTTACACCATTGGACAACCTCTGCAGCTGAATGGAATCATCTAGAAGAATGGTTCATTTTCCATCTTCGAAGTTCTCTTTTTACACATGCTCCTACACCATCATGTTCACCTTTTCCATGTCCAATTTCAAAGAAATTCTGGCGATGTTTAATGTTCAGTTCTTTATGAAGTCGACATAACCAAAAAAATGATCATGAAGATTTAAATTGTCATGCACATCCATCTGACCATATCCAATGTTCATTGAATTTCACTTCACACCTTTTTAGTGAATCATAGAATTTTTTTTCAATACAATGTTTAACAAAATGTGTATCATGTGTATGATCATCGCTGATATAAAAGTGATATTCTTTAATCAAATCTTGATTGTCACATGTGATTTCAATGCCATCAAAATCCTGTTGAGAATGTCTATTTAGAACATTGACAAATATCAAAACTTGGTCAGAATGATAGTATTCACTTTGAATCTCTTTTTGTGTAGCAAATGTGTAGTTTTCTGCAAAATCAACCATAGACAAAATTATTCTGGCTGGAAAAATTTAACGGGAATTTTTGAATTGAAGGTTTTTCCATAGTTCTCTATGTGAATGTTGGTGTATTTCTAAATTTCACTTTCAAATTTCTTGATAAAAATGTCACACATATTTTATCTTCTTGCAAATCAATTCTTTTGGAATGTGCATCACTAGAACTTCTAGAATAATTGATGTATTCATATCTTCTCCAATCAATGGTTACATTTGAAAGCAACTAATCATTATCAATAGGGTATTTGTTTTGGAATAAAACCAGATTTCCACAATGATGACAATGTTTTCCATTGACACATTTCTTATTATAAAATACTTCATTGTGATTTCTCTCACATAGAGTTTGAGATATGAATTCACGTATTGTGGGAAAAGGTGGTGAATTTCTCCAAAACATTTTACCAAATTCAAGAAACGTGTCGTAATATAATTGAAATTGCACATGATAGTGACAACAACATGAGTCATGTATAGTAATAGGTCTAACATACCATGGTTTTTGTTGCACAAATGTAGTGATTGACATATTAATTCCATGACTATCCTCCTTGAATTTATTGAACAATTGTACTTGTGTCAATTCCATTATATGTTTTGGAAGGCTTTCATATACATTTTGTGATACTCTTTTTCATATCACATCCCTTGAATTTGGCGAAACTCGACCATGTTCCAACCAATATTTATGTACGATATCTTTAACACCTTCTCCCATTCTATATTTGTAAGGTTGTCTACAAATAATTGTCCAGCAAGCAAGCTCATCATTTCCATCTATTTGCATTCTGAATTCGCTATGTTTGTATAATTTATTTCTTGAGTTTCCAATTGCTTGTGCTAGTTGTGTTTTCAAATGTTTTTGTCTAGTACTAGCTGAAATAATTGTTGTCTGAATTTCTTTATGTGTAGCACAGGTATCTTTCTTTCTGGATTTTCCAAATTTTTTTATTGCATCACCTATATTTTATATCACATTATGTTTCAATTTCGACTCTTTTTTTTCTTTGTGAATACCCAATAATGACGTAGTACCTTCTAACTTATTGGATACCAATAAACATCTCAAAATTTTTGCTTGTCCTGCTATTGAACAATCCTTGAGAATATCATCATAAATTTTTGTAGCACGATATCGTGCAACATGTATTAGTATTTTTTCTCCATATTGTCACAGTCAATGTCTTCTAATATTTCATCATCAATGGTGAAAGTACCTATACATCAAGTTAAATTTAATTTAACATATGTCCAAAAATACAATTCATTATAAAAAATGAATTTGGAAAATACATTATATATACATACCAGGTCCAATTTCTGGATCTCGATTTTGATCTTCAATATTGACTTCATCAACATTATCATGTAAATCATTATTTACATCTTCAATAATCGTCTCTTCAACTTCCATTTGTTCTTCTTGTACCCTATTTTCAATTTCCATTTCATCAACAGTGTCATGTAAATCTGTTCTTATATCTTCAATTCTCGCTTTTATTTCTGCAATCCTTGCTCTTTTGCCTGTATTTCTGATTTTTTTCCCTGTTAGCATCGTCATCACGTTTATGATCACTTTTTTTTACGGTTTCTCTTATTTCCCATGATTGTTTAATATCCTTTGGAAAAAAAAATTGGAAAAAAAGAACACCTTGTAAAGAAATCTTCTTTATAAAATCATTGGAAAAAAAATCTCTTTGAAAAAATAATTTAAAAAAAAAACTTCTTTGAAAAAACAACTTATAAAAATATTTTGAAAAAAAAAACTCCTTTGCAAAAATACCTTGCAAACAAACTTTTTGGAAAAACCCATTGCAAAGAAATAACCTACTTTGCATTAATACCTTAGAAAATAAAAATCTTTGAAAAAACCCCTTGGAAAGAAATAAATCCTTTGCAAAAATACCTTAGAATACAAAATCTTTTGCAAAAGTGCCTTGGAAAAAAACTCTTTGAATGTACCTCTTGGAAAGAAATAAGAAGAAAAATACATTTTTGCAAAAAATAACTCTTTGAAAAAACCCATTGCAAAGAAATAACCTACTTTGGAAAAATACCTTGGAAAAAAAACTCTATGAAAAAATCCCTTGCAAAGAAATAGCTCCTTTGCAAAAATACTTTAGAACAAAAAATCTTTCGCAAAAATGCCTTGGGAAAAAACTCTTTGAATGTACCCCTTGGAAATAAATAAGAAGAAAAATAAATTGTAAAAAAACTCCTTTGCAAAAATAAATCTCCTCTGAAAACCCCTTGAAAAATATTTTGATCAAATATATCCGAAATGAAAATATGCAAAAATAATGAGTCTATTTTGTTTTACTTATACGAATATAGATAACGTAATTTTTTTTTTCTGCCCGCCGAATTTTTTTTTGCATTTGGTCTTTTAGCCAAACATCCTTTGTTGTAAATAATGGTTCCGTAATGGAAAATTATTATTCGGCCAAATAACCTCTGAGACCTGAAACCTCTACAGTTTTCAGGTTTCTCCATTTTCGAAAGGTAAATGGATGCCTTACACTACAAATCGACTGTCGGACTTGATATGATTAGTTTCATCATTGAATCTAATTTCCGTAGGTATAGATTTTGTTGTGTACAGGTGAGATCCGCTAGTTTTAATTTTTTTGTTTCTTAACATGTGTCGAGTTTCATTTCATCTCTTTCAAAATGTAGTGAAATGAAAAATATATAACTTTAAAAGTACACCACCAAAAAAATTTGAAACAAATATGGTGCGGTTAATCGGAGTGTCTACTTCAAAATGGTATTAGTATATTTTTAAGTTTTATAGTCAACGGAGAGAAAAGTGTTGCAACCAAAAACATTTTGAAAATCGACAAGGTTTCCCCATTTATCGAATTCAAAAAAATATTATAATTAGTATATAGATCCATTGGTTACAAACTTATTGTCATCCTCTAGTTTATTGTGTGTAGATTGTTGTAGCATATTTTTTTTTTGTAAAACACAAGTTTAACAATGATTTTAGGGGTGCAACCAAACATGGCTATTTTTTAATCCTTTAATTTTATAAGGACACACTGTCAAACATTTTCCAAAATGACATATCAAATCTCAATAAAACAAATTGAAACAATTATGAATAGATAGCTAACATAATTCTCTAAAAGTTTTGTTTTTACTTAAAAGTGAAATTCTAACAAAAATATCTTTTTTGTTCGCCCAAAGTTGAAAAACATGAAAAAAAGCAGATTTATTTTCTCATAAAACCCCCCAAAATAGACACCCATCTTCATGGATTCACCTCCAAACAATGATATAGACAATAGACATAGAATTTTTAAGTTCTACTCAGTTTTCTTTATAGGGAAGTATTCCATACAAAGTATATTTATGGGAAAAAAATTTCACCTACAACTGGTTGTCCTCTACATAAATCTCCAAGAATAAATGGTCAAGATGAACTGGTGTAGACTTAGTTGTTGCTAAAATGTGTGACTAGAAGGAGATCCTGGGTGGGACCTACGTTATTAAAAAGGGAAAGAGCATGTTCTTCTCAACTTTTTAAAAGTCAAACTCAAACTCAGAATTGGTTGAGGGTCTGCTTGGACTTGGAATGGAATTGGACTGTTTTAAAGTTTGACTTAGTTTACTGAAAAATACATATTAAAATTTTAACGAGAATATATTTTAAAGATTTCACACCATTACAAAAAATTACGGAATTTTTTCTCATGAATATTTCAAAATGGTACTGAGTGCAATACATATCAGAAAAAAATAATATATAATCATATCGAAACCCTAATATTATGATTTTACAATGAGAGAAGGATGTCTATTTTAAAAAACTGATTGCTTCAATTTGTCATGGAAAACAGATACTAGCACTAACAGATGTACTGAAGGTACATGCCAATTTTCTCATGTAAATGTAATTACATTTATGCCACTAGGCCATTTCATGACTATTCTTGCATAGGTTCTTTATTGTTTCGTATGTATTGAGGCAATTTTTTTCTAAATCTTGAGATGATAATTTGGAGGGGAAAAGTTGTACTGCATATCCAGATGTAAATATTAATGTATTAATTTCTGGTGTTGAATGGTCAGAGGCTTAAGCATGTCTACTTCTTGTAGGTGTGTTGGTTATGAGAACATTGTTTTGGATTAGGAAAATAATTGCAAAAATATCTAAGAGTCAAGACAGTTGGGTATCAACTAAATACTTCTAATAATTCTTAAATAATTTTTAGTGTATGAATTATATTCCACTATAGTGCATTATATTTTTACTTTCTTGTATCGACAATATGTATGCATATTTTTAATCCCTTCCTTTAAAACTTACATATAGTATTTAATGATATCTACCTTATTGTGTAGAATAAAAGAGTGTTTATCACTACAAATACAAATCTTGAGCACGATTCAATTGTATCTTTGGTCAAGGCAGCTAACGTGGCAGGTAAATATTACTCTCTGGTCACCTATAACTTCCTTGACAAGACTAAAAGGAGAAACTATTTCTATGTAGACTCAGATAAAAAGAGATGATTTTAAGATATTTTATTGAAGGCTCTAAAAGGATGGAGGAAAATTGGAAATAGAAAATATAAAATTATGAAATTATGGCCATGAAAGTTTGTTTACTTGGAAATTATCTTCCATGATTGAATCTAGAATGGGGAAATATTAAAAAATAGAAGATAATTCTGGAAAATACAAACTTTTCCTTCAAAAATTGGTAGATACTTTCCCAAAGTGCAAGAACTAGAAGAATAATACCGATGGAAGAACTAGAACATTAGATTTTTGTTGGGTGCAGAATTTATTTTCTAAGAACTTATTTAATGCACCTGTTTGTGAGAGCCTAGATAAGTGTAGCTTGTGGTGACTCTTTCTGAATGATATCTAAAACCAGAAACAGTTATGGAATTTTTGGCCCACTAATCACACCCAACCTCTCTGATATCACTGCATATTTTTTGCTTCCAGAATCACTGTGCAAAACAACATGACCCTTTTGCAGATTAGTCTTGCTAGAACATGTGCACTAGTCTTTGGCATACGATGCCTACTTAGAACAAAACTATTCTTAATAGTTCCACGCAAGTACTTAACAAGGTTAAACATTTCGTGAATATTGAACAATATAGTCAGAATTGTACAAATCACACATGAGAAAATTATCATGCCAAATAAGATAAGATAATTTTATTAATGTCCATAGGTAATGAAAAAAGCAGGTTAGTGGGACTAGATAATACAACAAACCACATGCAATGTGGGATTATCTATTGAAAGTTGAAAGATAAAGAGATACATGTAAAAGGATCTTCTATTTGCTTGATGTATGATTGTCCTAAAAGACTCTCATTTATTGTAGCAATGGGATTGAAAGCTCATCCTCGTTTCTAGATTGTTTTGATTAATACCTTGAGGTCTTTATTTGTCTCACTCTACCCATTGTTTCGTTATTGACCTGTCTCCTAAGAGACAAAGTGTGATCATAATATATAACCAAGTATATAAAGGAAGGTCTAAACCACATTGTTTTCTTCTTTTTTTCCATTTATAATTTTATTACATATGCTTGACTAATTATGTTGTACAACTATGGGACTCTGCATCCAATAGATAGGTATAGTAAGTTATTACTTTCATGTTTGTTTAAACGGTGGCATTCTAAGAGGGAATTTCGGACAAAGTTGAACAGTCGTCGGAGATTTTCTAGTTCTCTTTCGAGGTATAAATGATAGTGGGATTGGAATAGTCTATCTTTAACTTTTATTTTATTTATATATAAATGTGAACATGGTTTATTTCCTTGATTGTAGGTTAATTTTTTTTTAATTCACCTATGAATAAAATGATGACATAAGTATTCATACTTCTTGATATGAATGAAATTTTAAGGTAGTTTTGCTAATATTTCATCTCATTTCATTTTCATTTATCTAGTGGACAAGAGTACTTAGAGTTAATACCCATTATTCTTGATGTGAAATGGAATTAGTTGTATATTTCTTTTTACTATTTTATATACATTTTGGGTGATGAGTTGCTCCATTTTCTCATTCTTTGCTTCTATATAAAATCAAATTCTCATTTCCATGACATCATCCACCACTATCTTCAAGTTACTTATGAATTTTAAGTCACATTCAGATATATTGGCATGACTCTAGCTGACTCGGTAGATAGTTTAACATTGGATGCATGCTTGTCGTTCCTAAAAATTTCTGGGATTTTTCATTTTGCATCATTCAAGCATAGAAAATAATGATTATCAATTTACTATAGATACATAATGTCTTACCTTGTGATAGTCCTTCAACTCTTTCAAACGCATTTATTAAGTGCGAAAATGACATGAAGGACTAGTATACGGTAAGCCATTATGGATCTATAGTAACTTGATCATCATTATTTTGTATGCTGAAATGATGCAAAATTTGTTTGAATATCATCATTATCAAGAAATAACAACTTCTTAAAGGGTACTAGATCAATGGTAGAGCACCTTCCTAATTATAGGCAGGAGGTTGGTGGTTTGATTCCTATGTTCCCTATCATAAATTTGTGACTACGAAAATGAATAAATTCGCATATGTATGACTATTAGTATATAGTATCCCATATCTTATAGCGCGACTAATGTTTAGTCGTATTTAGCTTAGTCATTAATATGTTATCATCTAGTAGTTTATTTATTCATATATTTGGTCATTAATTATTGCAATCAGTGACTAAATCCATGACTAAATTAATTACTAATAAGTCAACCTATTAATGACTAAGTGAAATACGACTAAGTTAGTCAAGATATAAGATAGTGGAAATTAGCTACTATTAGTCGCTGACTCAAAAATAGTCGTTTATAACCAGATTTTAGTCATTTTTTAGTCATTAGTTCCTCATTTTGTACTAGTTACATTATAACTGTCAAGTATCTTAACTCCAAAATAATGTAAAAAGGTTGTATACATTCCCCTAAAGATTCATTTTGTCTTCTTACTCTTGTGTTCTTCCAACTAAATTTCGGGTTATTTCTAGGAAAAGGTTCATTAAAGAACGAGGAAGAAAGAGGATCAAGTGATACATGCAGATGAAATGAAGGTTCAAGTATTGATTCTTTAAAAGACTTGACACAATGGAAGAATCTGTTTCAATTTTTAGCGGTCTTGACACAAAAAGGGAACTCTTTTCAAGGTTGGTTTTATTTTCTAATGATATTTAAACCATAAGTAAACTATGCTCAGGGAAATTTGTTTCAATTTTTAATGAAGTTGAGACAAAATGGGAACTCTGCTCTCCTTCAGTTCTTGGCTAACATGATGTCCATAGGTTGGCAGCTTGACCCCTTACATAAGACGCTAGCGGCTTAACTTTAGTATGATTTCTAGAGACTACATACATGCCCCCTAAGGTTTCCAGTGATCGAAAGAAGATACCAATTTTCAAATAGCTAAAATCTGGCATGATGTCCATAGTCAAGAGACATGAAAGGAGAAAGGGAAGGAACCATAAGAACATACACGATATTTAGGGAATTCTGATGACTAGGAGTTATATAATGATCAAGTTTAACAAAGGAAACTTGATCAATGGTCACAATATTCCCATCATGGGAAAATGAATCACTCCAAAGAGTGTGGACACTACAGCTTTCATGGGGTAAACATAATCTCATCCAACAAGAAGATTAAAATCAAAGGGACCTTGGACTACCATAACATCAATACATACATTTTTTCCTCTGAAGGTAATAGGTAATTGAGGAAGGATCTGATTAAAAGCCAATATTTGATCGGTGGCTGGCACAAGATGATGAGAACATATAGATTTCCAAGATATTCTATGAAACCAGAGATTTTGGGTTCGATCCCCAATATGGTCGTCAGTTTTGTTACCGAGAATATTTCAATCAGTGTGGAGATAGTTTGTTCCCCTAGCCTATATGGGGCATATCTAAAACAAAAGGACATATCAATGTATCCTCTCCCTAAAATGCTAATATCTCCTTACCTCAAGTGTGGAAGGTTATCCTTGTTTTGTAGATCCCGATGTGGTCAATTGTACCTGCAAAGAACATGAAATACAAGACAGAATATGAGAGTAACAAGATAATTCAATAATATATACTAATGATTAAGGAAACTAGTAATAAATAATCGATATCAGCACACATAATTTATGGGAAAGAGGAACATGTATGTATTAAAAAATGAGAAAATAAATCCACAACCAAAGCCTTGATATCAAATATTTTATTTTACAAAATATTTGACTCACTCTTTCACACACACACTACAAACTATGCAACATCTCACTCACAACCACTCTCTCTTTTCCTCCTACACCAAACTTGAATCCAACTACATAAAGGTGCTATCTTGGTCTCTCCCTCACATGGTCCATGTATATTTCTTTTATAGGACAAATGGATCCCAATTGGGTTGAGATATTTCAGGAGGAAGGTAGGGAATGATCCCTAGGGACTAGCAGTTCGAGTGTTAGCTATCCCAATTAGTTAGGATCATCCTCCATGAGAGCATTCTCCTAGAAGCTTCTCAAATCTTCTTTTTCTTCCCTTTTTTTACTGTTGACGCTATTTCCAAACACAATAGGTGCACCAACTATCCTTGTGATCAAGCGATAGGAACCATCGGTGCACTTTGTCAATGGAAAATAGGAATCATTATGATGTGTGCTAGGAATCAAGGTGAATTAGACTTTGTAGGAATGAGGAATAAGACTCCAAAAATATAGCTTGGCCAGATACTTCAAGGTATTTAAGACTTACAAAATTTTTTGGCTGTGACAAAAGGATTAGTATTCTTTTAAACACCACCTAACTAAATTTACAATACACAATATTGTCCATGTTTTTAGTAATTGTTTAATCTTTTTTATGATAGTTTATTATTTTTTTTCCAGAAGGGTAATTCAAATGAGATATATTTTGAAAATAAGACTTGATTTAGTTGGTTCACTTTCTTGGTATTTTTAATACAGAGGAACCAAGAGATTGTAATTATACTTCAAAAGTTCAATGTTTTTATCTTGATACTGGTCAATAGTTTAATAATTCAATCAATTTATTACCTACAACATTAAAAAATGCAACATCTTTTCTCAAATATAAGAAATTATAATGAAATGTTTATGATTTCACAATGAATAACTTTTCATATGGTTTTTTAATTGAAACTGGAAAAGGGTGCAACAAGCAATCAATGGAACAAGGTAAAGAGAGGAAAAGGTTGTGCAAATTTCTCAACCAATAGAAGGATCTAGACTATATTTGGTGTGCAACCTTCTCCTAGAGGAAAGACTAAGACAAAAAGTTATTAGAAACTTATAATTTTAAAGAGCTTAATGTTACTTTATGCATTATAACTTGGATACAAGGGAATATTTTTTAGTAATGGTATATCTACAAATATATTTTCACCTACTTGAAGAGTATGTCATCTTGTATAGATATGTTTGGATTTTGTTTTACTTAATCCAGAAAGTGGGTTCCAAGAAGATCAAAAGTATATTCCAGATACATTCTTTATATATATATTCTTTATAAGTTCATGTTATTGTATATTTTGAAATCCCATGGTAAAGTTAGAATAGTTAAAATTGAATAGAATTAAATCCACCCAATTTCTAAGCCTTCTTCTCTTTTAAGATGAATCTAAATTGTTATATAACTTGTGTGAAGCTCCTAGTTGGAAAAAATTATCAATGACTATTAAGATTTTGGCAAGATACAAGGTAATGCTTCTATCAAAGGTGTGCTTGGAAGTCTATATTGTTTCCCATAAATGAGGTTCTTTGAAAAATATCAAATAGTGGTGTTGTAATTTAATTTGTTTGGAGATAAGTTATAAAAAATAATTGATCATATTTATTTGTGTGAAGCATCCTTTTGTCAAATGTGAAATTGTAAGGAAAATATAATGGAGTGTGGTTTAAAGGTGAAAAAATTGCAAATTGTGCATTTTACTAAATAAATTTCTCGAGTGATCTTGGAAAAAATATACTTGTTTGTGTTATTAACAAAATTATTATGACCATGCTTTGTCTCATTAGTTATGCCAAAATTGCACAAGTTTTATCAATGAAATGATGCAGTTCGGTGCCACCAACATTTTTTCCTAATGTTCCTAATGGTTTTAGTGTCATTCCTTATGAAATCGATCTGGAATGTGATTTTATCTATGTGATGTTGCAATAAATATTAAGGCAATGAAATATTACTATGTAGAATTTTGTTCCATATTAATGCTTACCTTAGTTTTGATTTTTAGATAATATCTTGTTAATATTAAAATAATTTTTTTGGGAGTTCAAGAAGAAGTTGTCATAAAAAGTTTGTTCTAGAAGAGATTTTCCTAAAATTGTACTTCCCTAATTATCAAAGGTTTCTAGTTTGAGGTTTCTTCTTTATTTCTTATTGATGAGATTACTTTAATTGAATTTAATAAAAAAATATTGGTATAATTAATAGTCATTCTCAACAGACTCTGGAAGCTCATCCCAGGCTTCCCCATTTGGAGCATTTGGAAGGAACAAAAAAGTAGAATATTTGAGAGCAAAGCCAAATCAATCGAGACTGTTTGGAATTAGGTAAAGGTAAATCTCAAGGAGACCATGATGCTATCTAGCTGGACAAATAAATATATTCAATCCAACCCCCGAGAAAAAGAAATCCTCAACAACTGGCTCATCCACTCCATTGGCCAACTTGACAATCTAAGGAAATCTCATCCTCATCCTCACTCTCCTAATTTTTGGTCTCCTCCCCCTCAAGGATTATTTAAACTTAATTTTGAAGTGGATTCAAAAGGAAATCCTAGATTGGCAAGCTTTGGAGGGCCTTCCATATCTAACAAAGGACAAATATTGAGCATCTATTATGGCAAGCTTGAGAAGGAAAGAAAAAATGTGATAGAGCTTATGGGGCTGTTGCAAAAAATCATTATAGCCCACAACCAGAGATCCTTCCTTGTCATTGTGGAGGGGGGCTCAGAATTAATTCTGAACATGGAATCCAAACTACAAAATGGGTCTAGCAGCAGCAAAGTCTCTTTTTGCTGGTGGTTGGATCACGATCTCTAGCAACTCGGAGATCTTATCTCAGAGACGATGGCCATCACCTTTCAGCACATTTTATGTGAGGCCAACTCTCTTGCAGATAAAATCGCTAATAAAGGTGTTCTCTCCTCCTCCTTCCTCTATGTTTACATCCTGAATGAGATTCCCAAATCTAATTTCAGGGATGACTGCATCCAAATGGTAGCCAAAGACTATTCTTTGAATGCAGGTTACAGGTAGGTATACCCAACCCACAACACTGATGGCGTGCCCCAGCACATCATCAGACCCATCACTCCTCCAACTAGTGATGATGTGGTGACTATGCCGCCCCATGAGCATTGGAACAACCACGCATCAACCTCCTCCCATCTCAATAGTCGACAGAATGATGACATCGCAAGGTATGACTCCACCCACATGACAGATGACAGTGAGCTCGGTTCCTCATGTATTTCATGTCCCCTCGATAGTTAAGGTTTGGCAAGTTTGGTAAAGGGAATTTATGGTCAACCATTATACTCCTTGGGTGCAGTGCAACAGACCTTCTTCTAGGTTGCTTGACCTCCATATCAACATTCTTCCATGCTCACTCCTTCTCAGCTCGCTCTGTGACTTTGATGCTCCAGCTCAGCCATTCCTTCTCTCTTAGAACCATTTTTTATTCGTAGGCTCGTAAATTATGCCTCCATGTCATCAAGGACCACCCAAGGGAGGGAGAGGATGTGGAAGGGCAAGTAATCCTAGAACACCACCCTCTGTCCTGCATGTTATCACTTAGGGATTCAATGTAGAGGTTCCTAAATAACTACGAGCAATGGTTGATGACTTGGAGGATGAGCTATTGCACTCCCTCTCAGTAGGAAACTGTATCCCATCGCACATAGGAAATTACTGGATCATCAAAAATATGATCAGTAGGATTATCCTTCACTTTGTGACTCTTCTTTCCACCCCATTTACGTAGCTGATGGACCAAGCTCTGGAAGCCCAGCTGACTAATCCTAGCCATCCTAATATATGCCACCTCCTCCTCCTTCCTTAGCCCCTGCACCCCCCATTTCTCTCCACACCTCAGCCCCTACTTCTAGCCTTCCAACCGCACCTGCTCTCAGGAGAACCACCCTCAATTACCCCCCACCTCCTCAGTGTCAATTTGCGAGGAAAAAAGGAAAGCCTATCATGAAGTCTTCCCTTTTTCTAGTTAAGAAACCCATCACTGCCAATAGGGACATACCAGACAACCTCAACGTTAGCGGTTCCACCAGTAGCATCGATGGATCAGGTAAGAAAGCCAAGAACAACAAGGATCAAGGTCTATAGTGGGGCACTTCCTATTACTTCCCAATTACTGAAGTCCCGTATGAGAACCTGTAATGCAAGGCTCACTATCTTTTTTTGTTTCATAGGATTTTTGGGTTCTATTCTCTTTAGAGCTTCCTTGTCTCAGTTACTACAAGTTTCCATGGTCCTCAGACAATTTTAAATGTCTTGTAAGATTTGTTTTCCCCATTGTTTGGAGGATCACTACATCATTTCCATATTTCTTTCTCTTTTTTTGAATTCATGTTGATGGAACACGTGGACATGTATTTTTACCTGTATTTTTATTTTCCCTTAATAGATTATTTCTGAACTTAAAAAAAAAATAGTTGTTACAAATTAGGAGATATGACATTTTGAAAATTAATGACTCATATTTTATGTTTCAGGGGAGATGTTGGCCAATGGTTCAAGTGTTTCATCTTGGAAACTTGAGAAGTTTGATAAGAAGCACTATTATCCATAGAAAATCAAAAAGACCAAGTAAATCAACTAAATCTAAGAAGAAGAATCATTATTGCAAATGTTGATGTAATTTGGGTGTTGATATTGCTCCTCTCCCCAATTTCTAAAGGGTGCAAACTCAATGGAAGAGATCATTTCTTATAGGTAAGAGGTTGGTGGTATGATTCCTCCATAGCCAACCCTAAATTAATAAATGATATTGCAATATATTTTTTAATTATACTACAAATCGTCATAAATAGTGAATACAATGACTAAATATACTACCAATCAATGGAAATCAGTGAACAAAAATGACTAAATATATTACCAGTTAATGATAATTAATTATTTAAATGAGTAAATATACTACTCGTTGAAGGAAATGCATGACTTCCAATACTAAGAAATGACCAAATAACACTAATCATTGACTAAAAAAAGGACTAAATATACTTTTAAAGTGACGAATCAGAACAAGTAATAAATGTAAATGTTTTTAGTCACAAATTTAGTTGCTTTATAAGTGACTAGCAATAAACTACTAATGGTCACATGATCAACATTAGTCAATTATATGCATTTTTTTAGTAGTTTTATTATTCATTTTTTTCTACTTTTCTAATTAGAGTGTTAACTACATATAGAGTACAACTTTCTTTATCTTTGCATTGCATATTGGAGAAGAAAAGAAAAAGCCACAGTCCTCACTTCTAGCTAGGAATTTCCCCAAAGTGGTCGGTTTTCCTATGTTATATACTATGTTATCTATCTGGATGTGTGGATGTGTTATGTTTTTCTATCTATTTTTCTTTTTAGTTCTATTTTACTAATTGTATACTTTTGTGGATTTAGAACAACACAATGAATTTTAAATCTTAAGTAAATACTGCATAACTAAGAGTTTGTAGAAAAATGTAATATTTTTTGTCACTACTATTCGAGTGGAAATTCCATGTCTGTTTACATATTATATTGGTATTAGATCACTTTCATTTTGGTTTTTATGCAAAACTACATGATATAAGAATTGGAAGAATAAATAAAATGTCTTCAAATATTGGCCATGGTGAGTGATTTTAGTGAAGTATTGAGTGGTGAATATGAAGAGTGATTTATGAGTTTGGAAATACATTTTGTTGATGTCTCTTGAAATATTTCAGTCCTCATGACATATCTAGAGAGTAATTTTGGACCTTATTGTTAGAATATTATAAACCCACACAATACTTAGGATAACAATAATTAATCATTTCTAGTTAATTTCCTATGTATTAGCCTAGATAGTTGGCATCCACTTGCACCACGTGGTTAATACTTTCCATATATACCCTAGGAGTTCCTTCATATTGATTCTTGTTAGATTATGCCAAATTTATTTACGTCTTGTATTAATAACCATGATTTCCTATATATTATGTCTTTATGTTGCTTTATTCCTACCATTTTAGTGGATAAGGTAAAGCTAGTCAACTAGGAAACTGCTATATTTTGTGGCCAACCAGTCCTACATGATTTTGTCTCTAGATTCCATGGCTAGCAAGTTTTTCCATCACTCATTCCAACTCACTCATTCTTCAGCTGATTCATGATATCCCTGACAGATTTGGAAAGTGCTTTAGTAACCTATGGGGGTTTATCATATTTAATAATCCTTCTTTATAAGCTAGCCTCAGTTGTATCCTAAGAAACTTGATTTTACCTATCATGGATGTATTATTTATGTACACTATGTTGATCAATAATACATGGAAATATATTGGATCATTCTCCACTTCTTTTGTATCTAGTCTCATTATTTCTCTCTCTATTTTCCTTGTGCATGCTTGTGAAAAATATCTTGTAGCTAGATATTTATCTTGTGCTTACACATAGTATCAAAGCCTCAATTTATACATGGTATCAGAGCATCTATTTCTACATGGTATCAATTCTATCAGGTTGTCAAGGTCTATAGTGTTGAGGAGCTATCATTACTCTACATCAAAATGCATCTACTCTCCTATCCCTCTCTGAAGAAGAGATTGAATTGATCTTACAAGTTTGTATCCTAGTTTATATTTGTGTAGGTTGCATAGAGAATCTCTAGGAATGCATCAACTACTAAGCATTGAGTCCTCTTCAACTATGATCCTGACATCCTTCAATATCATGAATGGAAGGCCAAAATTGGAATTTTGTTGTGTATTAAGGGACTCTATAGAGTTTCTTTGGCTTTAGAGAATGACCCCAATGCTATGGGAAGAATGGTAAGAATAAAGGAAAATAGAGTTAAAAATACTACAACCACGAAACATCAGTGCAAGGATATGAAAAACCATCAAGACCATTGCAACATTGGTGATCAAATTAAGTGGAGGTGTTATAAGCTACATCACCATCTAAAACTAAAGAACCACCATAAGGTTAAGAAGATGAAGAACGTGTTATCCATGGATTCGAAAAATCATGTAGAGATTAGATCAATTGTAGATTAGAATATTTTCTACACTTTGTTGTAGAAGGAGGTGAATTTGAGTATCCTCCATCGCATGAAAGAGAAGGAGCAGAGAAAAATATTCCAGATCATGATTTAGGTCAAAAATACCAAGGTTGATGTAATATTTGATTTTGTTTCATAAGAAAAATTATATTAGAAGAACTAGAATGTAAGCTTGGATCGGAAATTCATGATAATCCTATTGCATACTCATTGTGATCGATAACTAAGGATAATTAAATTAGGGTCACAAAAAAATCCAATATTTTTTTATATAAGTGTAGATCACATTGATGAACTAGTTGACATAGTTTAGTACCACTTGATGTTTTGGTGTAGTGTTTGGAAGCCTTCACATGTATATCATGGATGATATCTTCATGAGGAGAGAAAATCAATATTGCTTAATCAAGTATGGAAAATAAATTTTCATCAATGCATACAAAGGTTAAACATAGCTATCTTTGGTAAGTGCCAACCAATCTAAGAAGTTAATTAGCTGAAGAAGAAAATTTGTATTGTTTTTCTTTAGACATAATTAATAACAAGGTGAATTGGTAAACAAACATACATACATGGAGGGATGTACTATAGAGTATAAACAATAGTTGGAGAATATTTTGTAGGGTTACAGAGAAGTATTCTAGGACCCTAAAGGGATATCTCCTAAGAGGGATGTTAAGCACACGATGCACCTATTCCTCATAATCTCCATTCAAAAAAAGTGTACTTGTTACGGAGAGAAACTTCCTATGGCTTGGGGTGTACCACAACAAACATCTAGACACGAGTGTATGTATAGTATGCAAAATGGAGTGCACCTATTTCTTAAATTTTCTTCTTCCAAAATGGAGTGTATATATAGTACTATTATAGCTGATTTTACCACACATAGTTGATCACATGTTTATGGCCTTCCCTATCCCTCTACAAACTCTTTAGAACCCATGGACTGATATTATACTTTGTTTTTTCCATGTACATCCCTAAAAAAGACCTTTTTATTGCTATATGCGGCTTTTAAACCCATACTCGCATGTACACGTGAATTTTGACCTCAAACCCGCATACATCAGGATGTGTGCATAAATCCAAATATTTTTGGAGTTTTCCTTTATGTGTGTCTGAACCACTTGACTCTTGGCCTTCCATATGCCTCGATATCGCTCAAATTTGACCCTCCATTACCCCTTTCGAGTGCTATATAAGGAACCCCTGGATACATTGAAGGGGAGGAATTGAAGAGAAACAAAACTATAGTCCATTATTTCCATAGCTTGCATATACTTGATTCTGCATCCCTTTGTCCCTTTGGAGCACCTTTTTGTTCTTCCCAAGCTTATCTTTTCTTGTGAGATTTCTATCGAGAGATGGAGGATTAAGGTGGTGGAGTCCCAAGTGGAGGAATTCAGAAATATCCCTGGCACCTGCTCAAAAAAATTAAGAAAGATTATGAAATAGCCTTGGCACCTGCTCAAAAAAGAATGTGCTCAGTATGCTAAAAAACCCAAAGTTTCGCACCCTTCCTGTCTTGCAGTCACTGAGCCAATGTTTAATGTTGCTCAGCAGCGTAGCACTCCAGTCATATATTGTAGGCCACATACACTCTACTGCATAAAACATCATTGGTTGTGAGGCTTGGTGGAGTGATTCCAAACATGCAATCCTACCTAATTCCAAAAGTATGGCTTTCAGTGCCAGAATCTGAATCGAGTTTGTCAGGATTTCACTCCCAACCTTCTCTGTATTTGGAAGGCAGTACATAGATATGTAGTCATCTATAGTCAGTCAACCTCTTGGCCCACGAGATCGAAGGTTCACCACCTCCCCTCGTCGGGATAAACCTGTGATGAAATATATGTTCTCAACCTCAATGCTGAGTGACATCCCATCTATCTAAAAAGTTTTAGACTTTGGATCCCAGTAATCTACCAGCAGATGGAGTAGTCTTGGCTTTTCCCTCAAGCTGGAAAGACACCAAAAATTTTACAAGCTACATGCCCATAATGCTTACTAAGCCATGAGCTCATCTTGAATAGCTTCCTCAACATCACCATGTTCCCTCTCTCTCCACTCTAGTACCATCCTGCACAAAACACAAGTTTTGATCATTATTTTCCCATAAAATCGTTGTTTGTGGCCCTATACATGACTGTTTGCAAAACAACTATGTATGTACACGGTTTTCATGGAATTTTCCCTGTATGGTCAGCCATATACACGGAAAAAGGCCGATATCTACGTGGGCCAAAATGCCCAAGTTGGGATGGCCTAACAAATTAATTGGACCATGAAAATTTAAAAATTTTGCATGAAAATAAAAGAGAGGGGTGATGGAATTTACCTAGATCAAACGTGGAGGGATTCCATCGGACGATGCTCCCGGAATTTGCTTCTAAAGTTCTGGACTCAAATGCACTATGGTGGGTAA
Source organism: Pseudotsuga menziesii (assembly GCA_001517045.1). Classification (NCBI taxonomy): domain Eukaryota; kingdom Viridiplantae; phylum Streptophyta; class Pinopsida; order Pinales; family Pinaceae; genus Pseudotsuga; species Pseudotsuga menziesii. Next base: position 66,499 of record LPNX010209071.1, on the reverse strand, counting down.
AAATTCAAAATGGTATGAATTTTTTTTATTTTTCACTCTTTTATAGAAATTTTTTGAAATTTTTACCCACTTTCTATAGTTTTTTACAGTTTCTGACTATTTTGGAGCTTTTGAACTAATTTGATGATGTAGGAGCCCATTTTGAGTGCGGTTTGACTGTGTCTTTGACTCGTTCATTCCTATTTCAAGTATTATGTCTAACTGGCATATAGGTTAGGTTTTCACATCCACTTGCATTATGCATAACCTTATAACCGTTTCATTTTAACCTTAGGTACAAACCCGTTCCATCTTGTCACAAAACCTTCTTGCTGCTCAATTAGAGGAAATTGGGGGTCTAAAGTGGGCCTTAGGAAAATAAAAATAAAAACCACACCACACTACAAATATGCCATGTCACATTAAATCTAATGAAAATCAACCTAAATTGTCTCATTAATGGTAGTTGACAAGTGTGTTGACTTAATATAGAGTAAAGAGATATTGGTTAAAAATATTAATGAAATATTTAGGTTCTCGTGCACACAAAATAAATGATATCGTGGAATTTTTAAAATTTTATATTATATTTTTTAAATAAATGCACCACTACTTTTTTATATATTTAATAAAATGAAAAAACTCAAATATATTCATATTTAAATTATAATGAAAAATATAATTACAATAATATTAAAAAATAAAAATAAGAAATCACTATTCTTTTTTAATATAAATTTTATATTAATTCATATAAAAAATGTTACATTACTTAAAATAAAAAGCAACAAACAATATATGTTCTTAAAATTTATATAATTTAATAAACCATATATACTCTTATATAATTTTTTCCATATCATGTTGATTTTTAAAAATTTATATATAATATTAATAATAAAATTATAAAATATTTAAAATATAAAAATATAATATTTTTATTATCATGTTACTTTAAAAAAAATTAAATAACATTTATAATATAAGTCTAAAAGATTTAAAATATATAAAAATATTGAAAAATTATTCAATATTTCCATTTATATAACCATCAATTTGCTTATAACCATTAATAATTAGAAGAAAAAAAACATTATATTTTTATAACCATTTGTAAATTTTATTATTATTATTATTAAAAAATAGAACAAAAACATTGTTAGACAACATAGAAAATTTCTAGTGTAAATGTAATATTGCAAATTTCTAAATATTAAAAAAACATTGTTAGATGGGATAGCAAATTTCTATTGTAAATGTAATATTGCAAATTTTAGTGTAAATGTAATATTTATAGAATTTTTTTCTTATACTTTTACCAAAGCAAAATGTAAATGTAATACTGTATTATTAAACTTTTACTATGAACAAAGCTGCCTCAACTATGGTTTATCCCCAAAAATTGAGAGTAATATTAAAAATACTAAATATTTTTATTTAGACATTTACCAAAGGGAAATGTAAATATAATAATCTATGATTAAACTTTTACTATGAACAAAGGATTGTGTTTATCCCAAAAAATGGAGAGTAATATTAAAAATACTAAATATTTTTATTTAGTATTTCAAGATAAGTCATTTTAAATTTAAATAATATTTAGTTTTGTTTTTTAAATATTCATTAGTAAATGCTTTTAGTATTTCAAAATGTCTCCGCTATAATTTTAATTAATTCAAGAATTATTTTTTAAATGAGTTGGAAGTAGTGATCAAATAATATGTTATATATTTATTATTTCAAGTATATATTATTAATCTATCACAGTAATCTAGGGACTAAACACAAGTCTCATCAAAGATTAATAACAATAAGGCATAAAAATGGTGTAATTGTGCTACAAAATGGGNAAGATCATGCTGCAAGCATGAATGAAAAAGCAATTCGAATTCCCAAGGAGGTCATTCGAATTGAATGAGTGAGTCTAGCTTAACTGAATGTAAGCCACAATCAATACTCAAGTTAACCATTGATCAAAACCCTAATTGACTCAACTGAGCCCTAACTGAAGTTGGAGTGCAATAAATGACTGAGTCTAACTGAAAGTAAGTCAGACACATGTCACAACAAACCAACCAACAAGTGGTAGTGCATCAATGACTCCAATGAACCCCGATGAGGTTAACCGAAGTGTAACTGAACATCAGAAGTGGTTGGAGGTGCCCTTGTTGAATTCAGTTCATTAAATAATTAATAAATAATCAATTTAATGATGGAGGTCACCTTCACTGCTCTGTTTAACTTATTGTAACCATTAGCTAGCAACATGGGGCATTAATGACACTCAGATCACCCCCAGAGTGCTCCAGTTAGCCTCCTTGACTGAAGGTAGGCATGGGTATGATCTAGTTGATGTCATCTAGTGCTCCTCTGATGTCAATTAAGTCAATAATACTTAGTATAGTGGTTTAAATAGGCCAAATTGACCAAAATGAGTGTGTAAGGTGGTAAATGTCTCCAACACCCCCCCCTTAAGCTATACTCAGGAGGAGTTAGAAAACATAAAATGCATAAAAATGCTAGGGCCCTGGAAACTAAGGATATAGGTCACCTTGTACAATACTAAAAGTGAAAACAATGATAAAAAAACAAACTAAGTGAGGAAAAGAGGGAAAACCCAGTGGGAAAAACCCCCCCTCAAGCTGAACACTGAAAGTAGTCTAATCACCCTGATGAACTCACCTCCAACAGTGAACGGAGGTAAGTGAACTTCTTTTCTGAAAATATATTGGTGAAGATGTCTGCAATCTACTCATTAATCGAGCAGTATTGTAGAATGATGGTCATGCCATGCACTAGCTCCCTGATATAATGCATGTGGATCTCTACATGCTTAGTCCTCTTCCTAGTAACTGGATCTGTGGATATTTTAATATAAATTTTATTTTCACAAAAGAGGACAGTGGACAAAGTAATACCAAGATCAAACTATGAAAGAATTCCTTGCAACCAAACTGCTTGGATGCAAGCATTCACTGCTCCTCAATACTCGGCCTCTGCTGAAGATAGTGCTATGGCAGCCTACTTTTTGCTAGACCAGCAAATGAGGCCACCATCAAACATGAATACACATCCAAAAGTAGACTTACGATCAATAGAATCACCCACCCAATCAGAATCTTTGTATCCAACGGTCAACCAACTCTAGCTCGGAGTCTGCAACATAGTGAATGCCGTAGTTCTTGGTTCCCTGAATATACTGGAGGATACTCTTGGCTTCCTTCCAATGAATATCATGAGGTTGTTTCATGTATATTGATATATCATTCATGGAATAATAGATATCAAGCTGAGAATGTGTCAAGTACAACAAGCTACCAATCAGTTGTCGATAGATAGTGCAGTCCATGGGAGGTGTGCTTTTTCCCTCTTCAAGGCTGATCCCTGAAAGGAAAGGAAATGGTACAGGCCTACATTCAGCCATGTTAAAATTGAATAATAGGTCTGATATGTATTTGTATTGAATTATCCTTATCCCATCAGAATTTTTCTCAATTTCAAGCACCAAAAATTGTTTTAAGAGCCCCGAATCGCTCATTTCGAATGCATTGTGGAGAGCAATTTTGATGGCTGAAATGGAAGCAATTGTGCTACCTGTGATCAATAAGTCATCAACATATAAAAAAATAATAATCAAATGACCATGAGACTTTTTTATATACACATTTGGATCTGATCTACACCTTTGGAATTTTTGCAAGAGAAGGAAGGCATCCATCTTGGAATACCACTCCCTTGGGGCCTGTTTTAACCCATATAGTGACTTCTTTAGCTTGCAAAAAAAAGATGGATCAGAGATGTATCCCTCAGGATGCTTCATTTATATCTCCTCATGAATATCTCCATGCATAAATTCTGACTTAACATCCATATGATGCACTTCTCAGTGCTTAGATGCTGAAATTGCCAAAACTAGGTGGATGGAGTCCATTTTTGCCACCGATGCAAAAGTCTCACTGTAGTCCACACCTTGGACCTAACAGAAACCTTTTTATACCACCCTTGAATTATATTTGTAGGTGCTTCCATCATAATCAACCTTGGTCCGAAACACCCACTTGCATTGAACCAATTTCCTTCCTGGAGGAAGAGAAACTAGCTCCCAAGTAGTGTTTTTCTGAAGAGAATTGATCTCTTCATCCATGGTAACTTGCCATCTCAGATCCTTCCGAGCATGGTAGTAGGATTTTTGGTCTGAACTAATCATCAAATAATAAGTTTTGAACAACAAATTATTAGCACAAGAGATCTCAATACCTGCTCTTTGGAAATCAGATCAAGTTCTCCTTGGATCATCCGGATTTCCAATGTTATCTCCTGCGGAGGAGAGTGTCTATCGGGGCCATGTGGGAAGACAATTTTGTACTTAATGTTCTGATTCAGAATCTGATGTTTTCTATACACTAATATCAGAAATCATAGGATCCAAATCAAGGTCATCACCCCCAATTTCATCATCCAAATATTCAGTAGAATAGGAAGGAAATTCAACAGTTTTATCCTTCACTAGTTCCACTTCCCGAAGAGGCTCATCGAACTTGACACTCCTTTCGATGATGATATATTTTGTTTTGATATCAAGGATATTGAAACCTTTTGATTCATTAGGATACCCAATAAAAAAACATTCTATGCTTTGCGGTTGCAAAGCCCTTCTTTTATCAAGTGGAATTTGGGCCCATGCAGTGGACCCAAACACCCGCAGGTTCGACACATCCGGCTTGTGTCCACAGTATGATTCGAAAGGGGTATTCCCTTTCATGGATGAGTGTGGCACTCTATTTTTAATGTATTCTATAGAATTCATGGCTTCATCCCACAAATTTTCACCCAACTTCTTTGATTCCAACATACAGGTGGTCATCTCCTTGAGAGACCGATTCTTCCTTTCCGCTACACCGTTCTGCTAGGGAGTGTAAGGAATTGAATGTGGGACCTGAATACCACTCTGGGAGCATATGTGTAGAAACTCATTATAGACATACTCCCCACCATTATCATATCTCAATATCTTGATCTTAATCCTAGAGGCATTCTCGATCAAGGTGATCCAGCGGATTATTCCTATGTAAAGATCCAATTTGGTACAATGGTTCAAAAGCCACACGTGAAAGAAAATACAAAGAAGTCACATGTGAAAAAATAGATAGACGGTGAAAGAAATCGAAATAAATTCCCTTTCGCAACGTTGGAGCGAAAAGCGGAACGGGAGCCGCAACGGCGGAATCTTAACGGACGTTCGGTATGGATCGGAAGTTGGAGCAATTCAGGAAGCCGCAATGGCAGATAGATAAAAGACTTCTCCCTTCCATAACAACAGAATATTAAAGAATGTTCAGAGTGTGGATCAGAAGTTGGAGCAATAGGTAGTTCGCAACGGTGGGCACCATTTGGATCGGAAGAATAACGCTTCCGGCAGAAGCCCAAAACTTAAAATATCGGCGAAATAACTCGATGAAATCAGAGAGAGAAGTGGTGCGCCATCTGCAACTATGGAAACCAAAGTAACTAAAGATTCCAACTTGAAAACCAGCTGATAGTCGATTAAGATAGAGTTCGTCAGAGCCGTTGCTTGTCCTCTTCCACAACAGCGAAAGAGCAGATGACTAAAGCTTCGGATACGTTTATGAGGGGACATTTCTAAATGGGTTGCAGTCTGGTGCATAGTTTGGTTGTGGTAGGATTTCATCATGAACAGCTTATTTGTAACAGTTGGTGAATCTTTCTTGGCAGTTATGCCACATTGGTGATAACATGAAAGGCATATGAACAGCTTTGATGCAGTTTTCCTGGGAGGTGAATAGTCACATTTCTTGGAACGTTTTGGCTCCTTTGTAATGGAAAAGATGAGTAATAAAAGAGAGGAGTTCATTCAGAGAAGGGGGACAGTTCATGGAGAGTGCAGTACATTGTTCTCTGTTATAGAATTTTGGAGAGTTTCGTTGTAGTTTCCATATTGATGTTTGTATTAAGAGTCGACTGTATTCTCTGTTACATTTTGGGTCTTTATCTTTTGAAGACCAGATTGTAATTCCACAAAGAGGAGTCTTGAAGAATTTTTGTCCAGCATGCTTTTTTACAGTTTCTAAAGTTGATGCCAGAACCATTTTGTACCATTAAAGCCATTAATTGGATCGGTACCCATTGGAGAGGGACCCGAAGACGTAACCCAGTGGAGGGGGTGAACTCCGTTATCAACTTCTGTTTTTGACTCTCTGTTTCTGTGTTTTCTTCTTGGCATCTATTTATCAGTCTTGTCTTGCATTCATGTTCTGAGCATTTAATTTCTGTTAATGTTGTTCCTTTAAGTAACCTGTTGCATGCGTTCTTTTACAACAAACTTTTAATGCACTAAATTTGAGGTCCTACGGATCATATTTGGTATCAGAGCTGGTTGACTGTTGTGAAAGTTTGTGAATGCTTACCAGGTCTAGGTCAAAGCTTGGTGAAGGAGAATTAGCTAAAGGAGATCTTGAGATTGGCTCCAGGAGAACATTCTCAAGAACCATGTCTTCTCCACGAGGGGAAGAAGAAGGACACACCGAACAGGAAAAACCTGTTATGTCTTAAACTGAGTTTCTAGAGGATTTTATGAGCATGAAAGCCATGATGGAACTTCTACTTGAAGAGCGAGTAGAAAGGAAGAAGAAACAAGAAGGATATTCATCCAGAGATGCAGAAGTGAAGCTGAAAGAAAGGGGTAAAGGAGTAGGAGGTGATGGTGATCCTCCTGATACTAAACATACTTTTTCTTCTTCTCATACTTCTCATTTAAATAATGCAAGTCCTCATATGCCTTATTTCAAATTGGATGTAAAATTTGAATTACCTATTTATAATGGAGATGTAGATGCTGAAAAATTAGACAATTGGATCAAGCAGCTTGAAGTATATTGCAGGGTGCAGGGCATTAATGATGACCCTTCCAGAATCCATTTGGCCACTTTGAGAATGAGTGGAATGGCTCTTACTTGGTGGGAGAGCAAGATTCAGCAAGGTCTTCGAAAGAATGGTAAAATTATTTTAGTTTGGAATGAATTCATTGAAGTATTGAGGAAACAATTTTATCCTTTAGGTCACATGCAACAATTAACCATGAATTGGAAAATGTTTAGACAAGCTAAAGGACAAAGCATTCAAGATTATACTCATGAATTCAGAAAGAGGGCTATTGCGTTGAATGTTTCATTATATACACATGAAACTCTTCTTAAGTACATTGGTGGCATGCATTCTTATTTGAAGCATACTTTGTTGATGTTTAATCCCAGTAATTTGGATGATGTATGTGTTCAAGATACCCATTTAGAAGCCAGGGGTAAGAATGCTAATGATACTTTTGTGAAGAAGTCATTTAAACCTAACAGCAAATTGAAAGGTAAAGATAAGGGGAAAAAGAAGATGGCTACTGTTAAGAAAGAAGGTGAAAAGCCTACGTGTTCGCATTATTAGAAGGGACATGATGTCTCTAAGTGTTGGAAACTTCATCCAGAGTTAAGGACAAAAAAATATGGAGGAAACAAAGACAAAGGAAAATAAAAAGCTACTGCAGTAGCTATTCAAGACTTGGGATCTGACTCCAGTGATGAAACAAAGGTTACAGCTGTCGAAATCCAAGGTAAGGATAAAAGTATCTCACTTCCCATTGATGCACAATCAAGTTCTAGTGCAAGTACAAGTCTACCATCTACTTCTAAGCAAAATTATAAAGATAGAAGTGCACTGTTTCATGTTCATGTCATTGCAAATCACACAAAGATTGATACATTGTTTAATAGTGGTTCACAAGTAAATCTGATATCAGAAGAAGTGGTTAAGAAATTGCATCTAGTTACTGTGCCTCATGAAAAGCCCTATCCTCTAGGTTGGGTTAGTAATGATACACGATTGCAAGTTACCGGGAAATGTGTATTAAAATTTGCAATTACTGAAAAGTTTAGGGATGAGGTAGAACTGGATGTAGTACCACTTGACATTTGTGGAATTGTACTTGGGAGTCCATATTTGTATGACCGGAAAGTAGTCTTTTATAGAGATCAGAATAAGTATCATGTTTTTAAAGAAGGTATGGAATATATTGTACGAGCACATAAGATAAAAAAAAATCTAGCAATAGTCTCTGCAGGACAAATGAAGAGGTTGGTAAATGCTAGTAAGAACTTTGTGTTGATCATGGTTAAGATGAAAAATGATGAAGTCTCTAAATATTTTGAAGAATGTGACCCTAAGCATAAATCTGAACTGATTGACATAATTTCTGAGTATGATGATTTGTTTCAAGATCCGAAGGGGTTACCACCGAAGAGATAGATTCAGCATGAGGTACATTTGCAGCAGGATGTGCCACTGCCGAACATAGCCATGTACCCGATGTTTGTAATGCAGAATGAGGAGATCAAGAAGTAGGTTTAGGAGCTGATTGAGAAGGGGGTCATCCGGCCCAGCACTTCTCCTTGTGGCTCTCCTATAGTCTTGGTTCCAAAGAAGGATGGGTCGTGGAGAATGTGTATCGACTTCAGGGCCCTTAACAAAATCACCATTAAAAATAGGTATCCTCTTCCTCGTATTGATGATTTGCTTGATCAGTTGAAACATGCAACTTATTTTACAAAATTGGATCTGCATGGTGGGTATCATCAAATCCGTGTTGCTGAGCATGATGCTTGGAAAACAACATTTAAAACAAAATAGGGTTTGTATGAATGGCTTGTGATTCCTTTTGGGCTCTGTAGCACACCTGCTACTTTTATGCGGGTCATGAATGATGTCTTTCATTCATTTATTGATGATTTTGTAATTGTGTATCTAGATGATATCCTTGTGTTTAGCAACACCTGGGAAGAGCATGTTGTACATGTGAAAAAAATATTAGATGTATTGAGAAAGGAAAAGCTTTATGAAAAAATGTCTAAATATGAATTTGCTAAAACTTCTTTAGTATATCTAGGCCATATCATTGGTGGAGGCCACCTGCGAGTGGACCCAACCAAGGTTGCTGTCATTATAAACTGGCCATAGCCTAACACCATTACTGAAATCAGAAGTTTTCTGGGTGCGGTTCAGTATTGGAGGAAATTCATTTCTGGGTTTTCTTCCATTGCTGCTCCATTACATGCGTTGACAAGCATTAAAGAAATTTTCTAGTGGGGAGGCAAGCACCAGAGATCCTTCGACACTTTGAAGGAAAAGATCAGCACAACACCTGTTCTAACATTGCCATATTTGCAGCAACCATTTGAGATTGAAACCGATGCCAGCGGGTTTGCCATGGGAGCAATTTTGATGCAAGGAAGGAAGCCAGTCTGTTACCATTCAAAAACATTCTCTACTGTGGTAAGTAACTATCCGACCTATGAAAAAGAATTGTATGCTTTAGTATAGAGTGTGAAGAAGTGGAAACATTATATCATGGGAAAAGAAACAGTCATACATACTGATCACCAGCCACTTCAATATTTACAATCTCAAACTAAAATACAACAAAGTAGGCATTTAAGATGGATGGGGTTCTTACAACAGTTTCATCTCGTAATCAATAACAAAAAGGGAATTCATAATAAAGTAGCAGACATGTTATCAATGCCACCTATGAAGGCTTCATTCATTCTTCAGAATAGTTCATTAACACATGAAAGTTATATTGAATAGTATGCAGAAGATAAAGATTTTAAGAAAGTATATGCATCACTAATACATGGTAAACAGGAAGAGAACTATTTTGTGCATGATCAGCTCTTCTATCATCTTCGTAAACTCTGTATTCCAGAGAAAGAAAGAGTGCATGTGATTCGAGAAGCACATAGTTCATTGATTGCAAGACATTTTGGTGTAAGCAAAACATTGTCTGTATTGCAAAATCATTGTTATTGGCCTAAAATGCAAGAAAATATAGCTAAATATATAAGGGGGTGTGTTATGTGTGCAACAAGTAAGCTTAGCAATAGGAAATTGGGTTTGTACACTCCTCTTCCAGTTTCTTCTCGTCCTTGGGAAAGCATTTCTATGGACTTTGTAGGAGGACTACCTATGTCTAGAAAAGGGCATGATTACCTATATGTGGTTGTGGATAGGTTCAGCAAATTGTGTATCTTAATGCCATGTAACAAGCAGATCACTATTGAACAAACAACTCATTTATTCTTTCAAAATGTTTGGGTACATTTTGGGCTACCCATGTCTATTGTATCTGATCTATATTCCTGGTTCTTGGGAAAATTCTGGTCAACCTTATGGGAGCTTATGGACACTAAACTGAAGAAAAGTACAGCTTTTCATCCACAGACCGATGGGCAAATAGAGGTAGTGAACAAAACAGTGGTTCAGCTACTCAGAGGATATTGTAGCAAACATCCTAAACATTGGGATGAGCAGTTGCAGTACATACAGCATGCTTTCAATCATGGAAT
>LPNX010209071.1:29444-56089 GCA_001517045.1 Pseudotsuga menziesii | reverse complement strand
CTCCTTTTGAAACTTGTTTTGGTTATCTGCCAAAAACACCGATGGACTTCTCTTTTGGCAAAGATGCAGTGGATGGACATCATGATGCAGATAAAGATTTGAAGTTCATTCAGAGAATCCAAGCAGTGCAGCAGGTAGTTCAAGAACAGTTGGAGAGGAGCCAGGAAAAGCACAAGGCCAGGCATGATAAGCATCGAATTGATCATCAATTTCAGGTAGGTGACAGAGTTTGGTTACACATCACCGAAGAAAGGATGAAAGGTGAAGGTAAAAAGCTTAAGCCTATTAGGTATGGTCCTTTTGAGATCTTGGAAAAGATCGGTACTAATGCCTTTCACTTGAACTTAACTCCATACATGCAAATTTATTCAGTTGTCAATGTTGAGAATCTTAAATTGTATGAGCCTCCTATGATCATGGATGCGGAAATTAACATACAGATTCCTTCCATAGATGATTTGGCACCTGAATATATGAGAGAGTTATAGGATGATGTTATTCTTGACAGAATTGTAAGGACTTCATGAAGGAGGAATGCTGAATACCTTCGAGTGGGGCTGAAAGGAATGCATCCCAGCAAAGCAAGATGGATGGAGATTGTAATTCCACAGAGAGGAGTCTTGAAGACTTTCTGTCCAGCATTTTGTTTTACAGTTGCTGAAGTTGATTCCATAACCATTTTGTACCATTTAAATCCATTAATTAGATCGGTACCCATTGGAGAGGGACCCGGAGACGTAGCCCAGTGGAGGGGGTGAACTCCGTTATCAACTTCTATTTTTGACTCTCTGTTTTTGTGTCTTCTTCTTGGCATCTATTTATCAGTCTTGTCTTGCATTCCTGTTCTGAGCATTTAATTTCTGTTAATGTTGTTCCTTTAAGTAACCTATTGCATGCATTCCTTTACAACAAACTTTTAATGCACTAAAGTTGAGGTCCTATGGATCACAAGGTCTTCAATTCAAATAATTTTTCACATACTTCAGACTTCTTTTTGAGAAAGAAGACCCATGTGTACCTTGAAAAATCATCAATAAAAGTTAGAAGATACCTTGATCCATTCATGTATGTGATAGGCATTGGACTACTGATATCAGATTGTATTGGCCCCAAGATGCATGTAGCTCAGTTTGCCTTCCCCTGATTGAACTTGTGCTCAGGGTGTTTTCCAACCACACAGCCCTTGCAAATTCTAGTGGTTGCGTTGATGTCCGGGAGGCCTTCAACCATGGATTTTTTCTGTAATTGCTGCAAATATTTGAAATTTAGATGGCAAAAACTTTCATTCCATAGCCTAGTAACTTCATTTCCATGAGTTAGCAGAGTGGTGGGCTTTGCATCCACCACAAAGTGAGAGAACTCATAGGCTTTTGCATGATGGTTTGCAAGGCCTTTAGTAATGAGTTTCTCATATGCAAGTTCCATTATCTCAATATCATTCAGGATGAAAGATACTCTCTTAGGCACTCCTGTATGTGTCATCTGATAGACACTAAGAAGATTTGATGCCAGAGATGGAACATAGAAAACATTTGAAAAATAGCCATTCTCAAGATAACCCATACCTTGTCCTTCTGGAATGATGGTGGAGTCATCTCCGATGCTGATGCAAGTGGATTTTCTGGTTTCCAAGGATGAAAAGGAGTCTCTTTCAGCCATCATGTGGTTTAGAGTTCCATAATCAATCAAGAGTTATTTGGACTTCGAATTTCTTTCCATGAGGGCATGACCTTTTTCATGCTGTGGTTCATGATCTTATTGATCTCTCCTCCAAAAGCTTCCCGAAAGATTGATGTGATTTCTCTCAAGGAGAGAGGTATATTCATCAAGCTTCTTCTTCATGCAGGCATGTCTAGGGTGGATTCCCTTCCTGCAGTATGAACACTTGACTTTTTCCTTTCCATGATGCCCTTTCCCTTTGTTCTTCTTTGAGCCAAAAGACTCATCATGCTGCTATTTTTCAACTTTAGGATTAGGAGCTTTGAATTTAGTTTTTGGGTTCTTCTGTTGCTTTCCTTTACCCTTCAGATCTTTGGGCCCCAAGGCATACAGGGCTTGATCATTAGAGGATCTAATGATCCCCATCTGGACAAGCTTATCATGTTCACTTGTTAGGGACTTAATGAAGGCATTGAGTGCAGGCATCTTCCATCCAGGCATTGTGGGATTCCCCGCACGAAATGTAGAGACAAAAACTGAATAATCAGCACCAAGTTTGGAGAGTATGGAGAGGATGAGCTAATCATCCTCTTTCTCCACTTTGCATTGCTTCAACAGTAAGACAATGTGCTTGAGATTTGTGAAAAAGTCATTCAAGGTCTCGAAATTAGAAGGCTAGAGAGACATCAATTCATTTTCGAGCTGGTAAACTCTCAAATCATCATGCTTCCCATACAAGGCTTCCAATTTGTCCCAAATTTCCTTTGGAGTCTTCAATCCTGAAAGATGGAAAAGAAGATCCTGGGAAACAGAGAGGCACAAGAATCTGAATGCTTCATCCTTCTTGTTCAAGAATCTAGATTTTTCTATTGCAGAACCAGGCTCTTCTTTAATGTCCATGGCTACCCTATAGATTCCTATGGAGTGTATCTAGATCTCCATGTATCCTTTCCATGAGTGGAAATTGAATGGAGTCAAAATATCTATAGAAGAAGCCATCTGAATCTGCTGGAGCGAATGCTTTCACCTGTCAAAAACCTGAAAATCACAACAAAAAGGCCAATGTAAGGTCGAAAAGCCTGCAAATTTTAGGCTTTCATCACACCCATCATATTCAATCAAGCAAGCTTGATCAACAAGTTCTTTACTTGGGGTATTAAGTGGTAAGCCTTGGATTCTGGTGCAGCGCTGGATTTTTGACCTATTGCTCAATTTTCATGCAAGATCTGTCAAAAACATTGTTTTTGAGAGATCTAAGATTTGTCCCACCGTGTGCTCTGATGCCATATTAATATATCACAGTAATCTAGGGACTAAACACAAGTTTCATTAGAGATTAATAACACTAAGGCATGAAAATGGTGTACTTGTGCTACAAAATGAGTAGCCGCTCTGTATATTCACACAAAGAATAAGTAATACAATACAAGATCATGTTGCAAGCATGAATGACAAATCAATTCAAATTCTCAAGGAGGTCATTCGAATTGAATGAGTGATTCTATCTTAACTGAATGTAAGCCACAGTCAACACTCAAGTAAACCACTGATCAAAACCCTAATTGACTCAACTGAGCCCTAACTGAAGTTGGAGTGCAATAAATGACTGAGTCTAACTGAAAGTAGGTCAGACACATGTCACAACAAACTAAACAACAAGTGGTAGTGCATCAATGACTCCAATGAACCCTGATGAGGTTAACTGAAGTGTAACTGAACATCAGAAGTGGTTGGAAGCACCCCTGTTGACTCCAGTTCATTAAATAATCAATAATAATCAATTTAATGATGCCTTCGCTGCTCTGTTTAACTGATTGTAACCATCAGTTAGCAATATGGGGCATTAATGATACTCAGATCACCCCCAGAGTGCTCCAGTTAGCCTCCCTGAATGTAGGAGAAGGCTAAGTTAGCATCCTTGACTAAAGGTAGGTGTGGGTGTGATCTAGATGATGTCATCTAGTGCTCCTTTGATGTCAATTAAGTCAATAATACTTAGGATAGTGGTTTAACTAGGAAAAATTGACCAAAATGAGTGTGTAAGGTGGTAAATGTCTCCAACATATATATCGTATTTTGAGATGATTGTTTTACAATATTAACCAGGGTGAGGTTGATATGGAGTTAGCTTTTGTCAAATAAAATTATGACACATAAGCATTATATGTCCAATTCAACCATAATGGTTGACCAAAGATATTGAAATTCTATTGGCTTAAAAAATCCAACTCTATCCACCTCATCCATGGCACATTTTTTTATAAGGCCCATTTTAGACCCCTAATTTCCTCTAATAAGTTTAGAAGTGACATTATGCAAATGGTAGAGCTTTCCCATACATGGGTACCCTAGTTAAATCCTACGTTGCATTTGGTTCCCATCCCGACATTTCTCCTTTATGGTGTGGGAATCCTTTGTATAGTACCACCATGAATTTGAGCAAGAGCTTCATACTCCTCTTGAAATCTATGTTGGCCATTTCCCCGGGATTTCCTTGTATATGTCAAGTTCTAATTGCATTATCATGATTTTTGCTTGCCTTATTGAGCCTTATGTTGGCTTCCATGAATTTTATTATCGGCCATATAGCCTGAGCTTGTTTCATGTCTAGCCAAGTAGATCCTTTTTATATATCTTTTGCAGATTGATTCCCCATTTTTTATCGGGAGGAGACTTTCCCTTGAGTCTCGTTATCCTGCACATGTTTCCTTACATTAAGCATAGGTATGTTCCACTACTTGGAACTAGTTTGTTTGTCCCGTGACACTCGTCTCTTCCTAGATTTGTAACTATAAAGCACTTTTATTCTTTTTCAAGATTTTCAAAATATCTGAAAAATTCCAAAAAACTAAAAAACCAAAAATTTGGAGAGGAAAAGATGCTATCTTTGGCAGCAGTTGAGTCGTGTCGCCTTCGAACAGAGCACTCTATATCACATCCATTGGTCGTGTTATTAGTTTGACTTTAGGAGCTATACTAGTTACTCTGAGTTTATCTCCATTGACTGGTTAAGCTTCCAATCGCTATAGAGCCTCTATTGATTCCTCTTGTTTTGTAGAGATGTCACATTTTTCATATCAAGTCAATGCTTCCTACCTTCAGTCACCATTTTCCTTTTATGCTCTTGTTCAAAGGAAATTGAATCTTGAGTTGGCCATTCCTTGGTTGTCTTGAATTTGGTTGTCGGCTGTTCCCAGTACTATTACTGGTTCATGCACATCTTGTTCGAGTTCTTCCACATTATACAGCGTTGCTGAGTACCTCGTGTTGGTTGATGGGGGATGCCTTAATTCGCTCCTTCCAACAGATTCCATCCCATCGAATTCAGATCATTTATTTTGGGATAGGAGTCTAGAGTCATTTGAGTTCCTTCAGACTTACAGTCATTAGTGGTAGGTTCTCTCACCATTGAAAATTTTGGGAATACATCAATGTCCCCTGATCGATGGATTCTTCCAAGTGTTCAAACTCAACACATCTATTCACACTTGTTAGATTGCACTCTAGTACCTTGATTCCCATTTTCATTATCGGTGGGTGATCTCACGTTTGTTAATGGTATACATCAATGACTTGTAATAAGACAATGGAGTACTATGTTCAACCTCAAATCCTTTATTCGCATAGTAGGACATGTACTTGTAGCGATTTGTGTAGAAGAATTTCTAGCTTGGTGGCATTCCACATATGCTACCTCCTTGATCATGTCATTGTTCATGAGATTTCACCTCTTGTGATTTGATACCAGTGTATGTCAAATATCTTTAGTCATTATGGAGATCTTGATCCATTGTATATCTTCATCATGGAGATTATGTCTATTATATATTGTATGTGGTGATGACCACACATGTGACATTTTGTATATCATGCCTATTCATGGCCATTGTACTCTTATGTATTCGGTACTGCTATATGTATTTGCAGTCATGTGGAGGGATTGATTATTATACTATACTAATGGATGGTTGGTTCTTCCACCTAGT
The DNA here is from genome assembly GCA_001517045.1 of Pseudotsuga menziesii. Taxonomy (NCBI): domain Eukaryota; kingdom Viridiplantae; phylum Streptophyta; class Pinopsida; order Pinales; family Pinaceae; genus Pseudotsuga; species Pseudotsuga menziesii. Next base: position 50,444 of record LPNX010209071.1, on the reverse strand, counting down.
TCTTCATCACTCCACATCTGGGATGGATTTTATAATGTATCTCAACCATCATGTTACCCCTCTGACCTCACACATTATGGGGCATCTGTTATAGCTTATTTTACCACACATGGTTGATCACAAGTTTATGGCCTTCCCTGTCCCTCTACAGACTCTTTAGACCCCATGGACCGATATTATACTTTGATGTTTCCAAGTTCATCCCTTAAAAAAACATGTTTATTGTTGTACGTGACTTTTAAACCCATACTCGCATGTGCATGCCACTTTTGACCTCAAACTTGCATACATTGGGATGTGTGCATAAATCCAAATATTCTTTGGATTTTTCTTTCATGTGTGTCTGAACCACTTGACTCTTAGCCTTACATATGCCTCAATATCACTCGGATTTTACCCTCCATTACCCCTTTGGAGTGCTATATAAGGAACCCCTTGGATACATTGAAGGAGACGAATTGAAGAGCAACGAAACTATAGTCCATTGTTTCCATAGCTTGCATATACTTGAGTCTGCCTCCCTTTGTCCCTTTGGAGCACTTTGTGTTCTTCCCAATATTGTCTTTGCTTGTGAGCTTGATATCGAGAGATGGAGGATTGAGGTGGTGGAGTCCCAGGTGGAGGACTTAGTTTCTCCAGTTCGCAGATGTGCCAACAGAGGTTGTCACTTGTTTGATCCCTAGTATGGTCACCAATTCAGTTACGGAGAGAAACTTTCTATGGCTTGGGTTGTACCAAAATAGGAAGCTATATACGAGAAATCAATCCCTTCACAATATGGAAGAGAAACAAAACATATAACACTAAGGGTTATTGAATCATAACTTATTCTGGACAGTTGAAGTAGATCCCCGTTGAGTTTTTTCCAATCCTGCGTGCACTAGCAATTTTCTCTCAACAACAGCAAACAAGACAAGCATTCTATATAATATGGTGTTAGATATACTCTAGAATATATAATCAACAATGTATAAGCAATTAAACACATCCATGGATTCAATATTCATTCAAATGCACATTATTGGATAGGAAAATATATTTCTATTAATCAAATCAGAGATTCCACAAGTGACAACCTCTGTCGGTACATCTGCAAACCGAAGAAACTGAGTCCTCCACCTCGACCTCCACCACCTGAATCCTCCATCTCTCGATATCAAGCTCACAAGCAAAGGAAATATTGGGAGGAACACAAAGTGATCCAAAGGGACAAAGGGATGCAGACTTAATTATATGCAAGCTATGGCAACAATGGACTATAGTTTTGTTTCTCTTCAATTCCTCCCCTTCAATGTATCCAAGGGGTTCCTTATATAACACTCCAAAGGGGTAATGGAGGGTCAAATATGAGCGATCTCGAGGCATATGGAATACCAAGATTCAAGTGGTTCAGACACACATGAAGGAAAACTACAAAAATATTGGGATTTATGCACACATCCCAATGTACACGGGTTTGAGGTCAAAATTCGTGTGTACAAGAGAGTATGGGTTTAAAAGTCATGTACACAAATAAAAAGGTGTTTTTTAGGGATGAACTTGGAAACATCAAAGTATAATATCATACCATGGGGTCTAAAGAGTCTGCAGAGGACAGGGAAGGCCATAAACGGGTGATCAACCATGTGTGGTAAAGTCAGCTATAACAGTACTATACATACACTCCATTTTGGAAGAAGAGAAAATTAAGAAATAGGTGCAACAGTTATTGAATAATAGAGTAATTCAACATAATGCTTCACCTTGAGCTTCATCTATCATTATAGTACCCACCAAGGATGATACTTGGAGGATGTGCATTAAATAAAAAGATCTCAATAAGATTACCCTCAAGAGTTGATAGGCTATGTGCATGATTGTTGATTTTTTAGAGTAGTTGGAACATGTAAGGTATGTCACCAAGTTAGAACTGAAATTAGGATACCATTGAGCATGAGTGAAGGACGAAGACACCTATAATACCACCTTTAATCCAGGGAAAGGTTTATACGAATGGTTAGTAACATATTTTTGTTTGTGTAATGCACCAGCTATATTTACGCTTTTGATGAATGATATATGGCATCCTTTTGTAGATTAATTTTCTATACTGTATTTATATGATATATTGTTTTATAGATATACATAGGAAAATCATAATGCACATATCAAGGAGATTCTAGAGACCTTTAACAAACATCAACTACTGAAAAAACTTAATAACTGTGAATTTTCTCAATAGTCTTTGTTATATTTGGGGTATTTGACTGGTGAGGGAGAACTTAATATTGGTCCTACAAAAATGGAGGATATCACCATGTGTCTAGAAAATACAAATTTCACTAAATTTAGGAGCTTATTGGGGGCATCACAATACCATTGGAATTTCTTAGCTTCATTTTCATTGTTGAATCCACCTCTCCATGCAATAAAAAAACAACCAAAAAGGGTTTCCAGTGGGGAAATAATATATAGAAATATTTTGAAGAGATCAAGCAAAATATCAGTTCGAAACTATTTCTCACATTCATCCCAACTTGAAAAATATGGAGACATATATAAGTGGCTATGCTATGGAAGAATTTTTAACGTGGTGAGGAAGGCTAGCGTGCTATCATTCTATGATGATACATGGTGGAGGAATGAACTACAATAAATATGACAAGTAACTCTATGCCTTGGTTCAAGTTGTTAAGAAATTAAAACATCATTTGATAGGAAATAAGACGAACATTCACGATTATCTTGAACCAATGCAATAATTGCAGGCTTAAAGTAGGCTACAACAAACTTGATGCTACAAGTGCATGGGAATTTTACAACAATTCCATCTAATCATTTAATACAATCAGGATAGTACATAAAATTTGGTATACATGCTCTCAAGGCCACCTATATCAAAGATCACAACTATGAGTACCCTTATGCATATCAATTCTTCCAGCCATGATGCATACAGGGAGGAATATACATAATCTATGAACTTCAACAAGGTGTTTTAGTAGACACAAGCAAGATTCCATGTAGAAGAAGGTGACGAAAAGGATAATTATAATCTTGAGGATGAGTTATGTTATAAGCTAGACATGATTTGTTTTCATAAAGGTCAGAGATTTCAACTCATCATACAATATCACACCTCAAAATTTATGTGGCATTTTTTGTATTGGGAAGACAATTGCCAATTTACAAAGGCATGTTTATTGGACTAGAAAGAGAGAATATGTATCTTGATTTATTGTACGATTCTTACATGATTGTACAAGAAATACCAATAATATGAAGAAATTTCTATATCATCCCTTACCTGTACCCAATGTGACCATGCGAGAGCATATCCATTGGTTTTTTGGGTGGTGTACCATGAACCAAGAAGGGACATGATAATTTATTTGTTGTATTTAATATGTTTAGTAAGATGTAAATTCTCATGGTTTATAAAAATATCATCAAAAGAAAAGATGCAAAAAAATAATTCTTTAAATTTTTTTGGGATACCCAGAAGCATCAACTGAGGTAAATACACCATATTTTTCAATACATTTTGGTCTACCCTTTGGGGGATGATGGAAACCCATTTGAAGACATCTAAAACTTTCCATCCATATGAAAACGGGAGAATAGAAGTGGTGACAAAGACATTGGTTTATATTTCGAGGGTTCATAATGAAGAGAATCCAAGAAAATGGGATGTGAATTTGATATACATTCAACACTTGTATAACCTAGTATTCCACATTTCCATCAGTAATTATCCTTTTGAAACTTGTTTTGTATATCGGCACCTTCACCTCTAGATGTTGTATATGGAGAATAAAGGGGAGAGATGGAAGACACCATAAGTGAAGTATTATGAGATCAAAAATTAATTCATAATATCAAGAACATCGAGTTTCAGGTATAGGATACATTGAATAAGTCACTAGAAAAGTACAAGGAAAGACATGACTAACATATGGATGAGAAAACATTCAAAGTGGGAGACAGATTTTGTTGCACTTGAATAAGGAAAGACTACAATATATATGTAAGAAGAACACTAGGAATTCTAGTATGGGATTTTTGAAGTGTTGGACAAAGGAGGAGATAATGCCTACAGACTCGGTCTAACCCCATATGTTTACACATTAACTTAGTAGTGAATGTGGAAAATATAAAACTATTTGAACCATCCATGTAGGACCAACATCCTAAGGAAGTATTACCTTCTATAGAATAATTAGCATTGGAATATTACCCATAGCTAGTAAACGATGTTGTTTATTTGAATAAATCAATAACAACTATACTATGATAGTTATATTAAATATTACAGGTTGGATTGAAAAGACAATTTCCAAGTAATTCTAAATGGTACTCTAGGGTGAAGATAGAACAAAACTTTCCACGCCTCATTTAGTAAAATAATTTGGGGACCAAAATCCACAAAAAATGGGGAGGTATGATTGATACATTAATTTTCATTTGTTTTGGTCATTTCTAGGTGGAAATATTGGATGAATTGGCTTGTAAGGGACATTTTATGGGTAATCCATACTTTCATATTTAGGGTTCAAAACCTCATTATGCTTGAGTAAGGGATTTTTTTTTAAGTGGTCAAAAGTATATGATCATAGTTCATTCCCCCTCAACATTGGTCTAAAGTAAGAGAAATTTCCAAATATTAAATGATCACCTCAGTTAGATATTTTATGAGGAATTTATGACTCCCACAAGTTGACTATCACATTAACCAAGATGGTATGGATTTGATTCCATATAATCTCTCATTATCCACAGATGTGGAGTTCGTCACATGTGGAATTTCGAGAAAATTCTAAATGGTCCAAAACCCTAACCCTAATCAAGAGTTGAGGAATGAAAAAACTGTAAAAACCAACCCTGGATGGAAATGAGGACATTGCTAATGTTGTTCCACTACAAGAAGTATGGGTCCATTCTTATTGTAATATTGTATTTTCCAATAGTTTGGTAAGAGCTAGGGAATGAATATTGTAGCATTGTAGAGGAAGTAGTAGATATGATAGTAGTCATACATGTCATAGTGTCATATGTAACTCCAAATAGAGAACCACTTTCTATGTATTTGCATTGCATGTCAGATAAGACCAAGGAATATTCCTCACTTATTGTTGGGTTTCCTCCATAGTTTATTTTCACAAGGTATAACTTTTGTTATTTTTTATAGATGTGTGTGGGTGTTATTTTTTTCTATCTATTTTCATTTTTTGGTTTCAATTTATTTTAGAATTATGTGGAATTAAGCGAAGAAAATGAATCTTAAATATTCAGTAAACACTATATAACTAAGACCATGTAGAAAGTTGTAAGATTTATTATGAAAAACTATTCTAGTAGAATATCCATGAAAATTATAGATCACTTAAATAATCAATGATGGTTGGTTCATATATAAATGATTCACCACTTTTAGTAGAAGAATATCTAATGAGGTCATCTTCTAGATAAATTTTCGATGTTGACATTCAAAGTAAAGCATGGAGTGGGAAATATGTCAAAAATTAGGTTTTGAAGGAGATAACCTTCTAATGAGAATATCAACCATTAATATTTTTAACATCCTAGCACCAAGTTATTCTCCCTTAAGGATTACCTTATAGTATTGCCACTGCAATAGAATTTAACCACCAACTTTGAGATGGGTTTCTATGGTTCCTCTACACCTTGAACACCGCAATATCAAACAATGAATGAGGAAGGGCATAAATGTAACAAATGCATGTTGGTTAATGATTGTTAGGCCCTAATTTTGAAAGAGACATTGAAGGGGTTTCCATTCTAGGTAGAAAAACCTTCTCTATCCTTCTATATGATAGAGAGGCAGGGCATGGGGACATTTCCCCCGCATCAAGAGTGGGTGACATATAATGTATAGCGACTAATTTAGTTTGACCACTAACTCTTATTATCCATAACCCTAATTGTCAAACCCAAACTGCAACCCCTACCTCCATGCCCTCAAATTCCTATACCTATACCTCAATTTCATCAAAATTACATCAAACATTATGCTATTAAAATATGAAATATATGGTATTTAAAAAAAAAATTGATCATGTATTTCCTAATCCAATACCGCCTTACATTATATTATCCCCTATACTTATTAGAGCACTACATCATGGCTAATGATAACCATTTATTCCATAAAACCCAACCCCTACACCCCTTACCATGGGAATCCATATCCCAAATTATTACCCATAAAGATATAAACCAATTTGATTTTATTTACCTCAAACATTATAACATTTAAACTATTGAGAAAGTAATCTTAAATATGCCTTTTCTATCATCATAATGCGTTAGTTGTAAATTCCAATACATTAAACATTACAAATATATAACACCTAACATATAATAGAGATCACTTAATTACCGATAATACATTAAACATTATAAACAAATAATACCTAACCTATGATAGAAACCTCTTAATCATTAATACCATTGAACGTCAATAAATTTATTTGATATATACATCTTTTTTTTTCCACGGAAAAAAAAATCATAAATTTATATATATATATACAAATTTATATTCATAAGATGAACATAATACAAAAAAGAATTGTCCGTGATCACCAAAAATATTCACAGATTCAAAATATTAGTAAAACTACTTCTCCAAAATTACCAGATACAAAGGCTCATAGCCCCATCCAACAAAAACAGTCAAAAGACTTAAACATAAACTAAAAACTTCATCTCAATGTTTGTAACAGAACTAAATCTTCCAAAATCCCACAAGTATTAGTCAAAATACTTAAGCAGAACTGAAGAAACTTCATATCACATGTTCAAACTCCTCATATGGACTCCAAACCCTCAAAAGGATAACAAGATTTCAAAAAAATCTCAATTCCATTGTTTCATAATAAGCCAAGCTCCTTCTTGAACCATAGCACCATCTTTTGCAAGACCATCACCAACAAAATTCCTTTTCCTGTATATATGCTTGAAAACCACTGAATCCAGCATCCCATAAAATATGATAACTTTGGAAAGCAAAGGAGACAAGATCATATTCTGCATTCTATTCAAACCATTAACCCAATTAATAACAAGCTGAGAATCTCCAAAAACTTCTAGTTTACTAATATTATTCTCCAAATCCAATTTGAGTAACAGTTTCAAGCCAAGAAGTTCTGCATAGTTATTGGTTCCATTTCCAAGACCAGTTTTAAAGGATTTATAACAATCTTCTAAAAAAAACAAAATTCCTCCTGCACCACAAACTTTTGGATCACCTGCAGCTGAGCCATCAAAATAGCCCCATGGAAAAGAAATATCAATAGATTCCACAACCACCTGTCTAGTTTTAATAGAAATAACTCCTTGAGGGATGGATCTCAACATTCCCAAATAGATTGAAGAAATTTGAGAAGATTGTGGCAACAAGTCATCAAAACAACTCTTGTTCCTTTCTTTCCAAATAAACCACAAAACAATGAGCGGTAATGATTTAATACCATTGATATCTTTATTCAGACACCAATTTTTTAAACAAACTTCCACTGATTCACCACTCCATAAATTGTTTAAAGGAATCTTAGATTAAATTTATTTCCAGACCCCTTTAGTATAACGGCACTCCAAACCTAGATGAAAGTTAGACTCTCAATCACTTTTGCATAAGTAACACTTACCCGACCCTTCCATGCCTTTCCTACAGAGAACATCCCAGGTTAATGGCTTGTTAGATAGTAAAAACCAGGTAAAAAAAAATTGTCTTAAGAGGACGTTTGAATTTCCACAAATCCTTCCACCACCAACTGACCTCCACATCAGTTTTATCCAAAATGAGTTGTGGGTGAATCCACGGACCTGGGTAACACTTTTTGGCAAGTGAATTTTGGCAAAAACAGAAAAACGCACCTCGGTCGAGGGCTTGTTAAGCCCTTGACCGAGGTATCTAAATACCTTGGTCGAGGTATTTAAATACCTCAACCGAGGTATTGCGGGATTTACAAAACCTCGGTCGAGGTATTTAAATACCTCGACCGAGGTATTTAAATACCTTGGTCGAGGGCTTAAAAAAACAGACTTAGCCCTCATTCAAACAAATGGAAAATTTCCTGTGCCTTGCAGAGGTGTAAACCCTGCCATTCCTAGCACATAACTGAGCGGAGTTGATACCGATAAATTCACCAACGAATCTTCTATCCATTGAGGTATCATACATGCATTTTGGCATTCATATGATATTTATTTTTTAATTACTTCTAAAACTTATACTTAGAAAACCACACTGGAACTTCAAAGCAGCTCAAAGAAAAATCCGCAGAGTTAAAACTACACAGCCAAAAAATTCTTAAAAATGCACACATCACATATCGATGTGTCCTCTTCAAAAGGGTATCTTTGGTTTTTCAATTTTTGAAAAAATAGAAAAAATTCCTTTACGTGGACAAATATGTGTTTAAAACGATGCTGAAATCGAATGTGGTCACTTTCGAAAAATAATAAATAGTTGTATAATGCGAAAAAAATTAACAAAAAAATATGCACATCACACTGCATTTTATGTAGATCATGCTCATATATATATATATTTTTTAAATTATTAATGCAAGATTGAATTACTCTACGTGGACACGAGCCACTTATTAGCTTCTTCAAATTTTTAAGGTCACACAGTTCATTAAATGCAAAAATTCACACATTCAATGACATCAGAATATTTTTAAAAAAATATCACTATGAAGCCAACATAATATTCTGCAATTTGTTTTTTTACTGCAAGTCAAAATTCACATGGCATATATGCGTTTTGAGGGCTTCTATCTAGCACATGAGTAAAAAATCAGGTTTTCATCGCCAAATTTGGCCAAAAAGTGTTACCCATCTTCATGGAATCACCCTTGTTTATACCCATCTTTTGGAGAATAAATACCGTATTTAGATTGAATCCAAACAAACTTATCCTCAGAATTATTGAGCCTTATATTGCTAGATTTAAGAATTGTAACAGAACTGTTCCAAACAACTACATCCTGTTCATCCACAATACCAACAACATCAGTAGATAACCAATCTTGCTCCTGAAATAAATTCAAACAAAAACAACCAATATCCTTCAAAAAATAAAAACCAAAAGAGTGAATCCTTTCAATCAACTGAAAAGGTAAGTTGTGTCACCAAAGATAGCCAACCCATGTATCTAGAACAATATGTACCTCTGCCCCATTGCCAATCTTCCAGACCAAACTATTACCAATAAGATCAAAGGACCATAAAATAGCTTTCCAGCAAGTAGAAATACTTATTTTTTGTTTGCTTGAACTTCTGATCCAATCAATCAATGATAATGGAAGAATATACTTTTCAATTGCAATTTGAACCCAAATCCCATTACCATGAATTATGTTTCAAGTGCTCTTTGCAGCCAAAGCCTTCGCAAATAAAACAAGAATTTTTAGGCCCCATCCTCCCAGAAATTTTGGAATAGCCAAAGACCTCTAGGAAGTCCAAGGTAAACCAGAAACATCTTTACCAGACCATAAAAACTTAAAACAGAATTTTCTTATTTTTTCAATAACTGTCAACGGAATCCAAAAATGCATCCAGTAAACCAGAATGGATTGAAGAACATATTTGATCAAAATAATTTTTCCACCTTTGGACAACCACCTATAACTCCATTTTTTTACTTTTTTCTCCACTTTCGCTATCAACTAGTCCCAATCTTTATTAAGATATCTGTAAGGTTTCAAATGCATTAGAGGAAATTTTAAGTCAAAATGGGCCTCCTAAGGAAAATTAATAAAATAATAAAATAATATTTATTAATTTTGGAGGAAGAAAAGAAAAAACTATTTTTTTGTTCGTATTTTTGACATATCTCCCTGTTTTTTACTCAAATTTCGATTGGGAGAGCTTGTTGGTTGCGGAACTAAATTATACATCTAACAAGTACCCACTCGACATACTTTTGACGAGCCCCACTATCCCAAAAACAAGAACATCATGATGTTTTTTTAGGTATTTCTTGTTGTTAGGATAATAGGGTTTGTCAAAAGTATGTCGAGTTGGTACTCATTGGATGCAGAATTTAATTCCGCAACCAACAAGCTCTCCCAATTGAAATTTGAGTAAAAACACAGGGAGATATGTCAAAAATACGAACAAAGAAAGTAGTTTTTTTATGATACCTATCCCCAAATTTATATTAAAAAATTGTTTAAAATGTGCTCCCTTTTTTTAATTTTAAAGCATTTTTATTGGCTAATACATGATGACATGGAATTTGTATTATTTTTGGAAGTCCCATTTTAAATTGAAATTTCCTCTAACAAAACCCAAGATACTTTAAACCTTTCTCAATTTTCGGTAAGGGAAAGGTAAAAACATCCTGTTAAAAAGAGATCTCAAAATATTCCAAACCGACATAAAGAATTTTTGATTTATCTTCATTAACCACCATACCAGAAGCTTTACAAAAAAAATTTAAAACCTCTCTCAAAGATAGTAACGACTGTTCTGTTCCATCAAAAACCAAAATAATGTCATCAACAAAAAGTACATGGGTTAAAGTAACCCCATTGCCAAAAGAAAGACCATGAAAAACTCCACGGTTTTTTAGATCAAGTAAAGCCCTGCCCAAACCTTCTACAACAATCAGAAACAACAAAGGAGCTAAAGGAAATCCCTGACGTAGGCCATGCCTAGGTTTAAAGAAAGAGGAGGCTGCTCCATTAATCAGAATGGCAAAAGAAACAGAAGTGAGGCTCCCCATAACCCAGGTAAGGAAAGACATAGCAAACCCCATCTGTGTAAGAATAACCCGCAAAGATCAAGTTTTAACACAATAGAATTCAAATGTTTGCTATGAATGGAATGCAAACCTTCCTGAGAAACACCTACAACATCATGAATCTGTCTCCCAGGAAGGAAACCAAACTGCTCTCCAAAAATAGAACCAAAAAGAACCTCCTTGATACGAACAAATATAACCTTACATCTATATATACATCTAATTCAATAGGTTTATAGAGTCACATATACTATGTTTATACAATCGCCTAAAACAAGTTCGTAAATCCATAACCTTGATCTCCACCGTAACAATATTATTATACCTGCCGTCGACAGGTTATATAGCGATCGGTTGGTCGCTATATTGCATTGACCAACATTTCTTCAAAAAATTAACTCAATGTTTATTAAAGTTTCTTAAATTTGTAATATTAAAATTATTATTTTTTAAATTAAAATTACTTTTAAAATTTTAGTAAATTAAATTATCTCTTTTGTGATTGGTGCAATACAATGATTTAACTATTTTCCCCCGCTATGCAAAATAATTATCAATTTTTATAAATAATAAAAAACAAAAAAAATTGAAAAATACACAAACATGCCATCTGTTGTGCAATTAATTCCTGCAATTAATTCCTATTTAAAAACTGTGAAATGTACATTGGGTACTCAACTTCCTTCTTTTACTCACAATCTCGCTACTACAAAGCTCAAGCTATCGAACTTTCAGGTGAAACACATTATCCGAGCATCCCAATTAAGCTCAATGGCTTCACTGTCGTACACTTGACATTCAATGCTGAGTACTAAGTTTTCTGTTGGTCTCAGAAAAAAAACTGCCATGTTTCAGATGTATTTCCTCAGAAATAGCCACGTTTTTTACCACTAACATGATCCTTAGTACGTTCATTCATGGTGCAAATAATTAGAAACGACATCACTTTTAAATTTTAAATCACCAAAAATGATAATAATTTTGATACATTTCTTTGCATTATACAGTATTTTTTAGTTTTTAATTTACTTTTCTTTCTCTACCAAATAAATTGTATTTATTCTATGAAACTATAAACATCATTATCATCTAATAAATTATAAAATATATAAATGCATACACGCAGTCAATGTTAACACCCATACACATTTCACCACTCAATAACAGTATTTTTTAGTTTTTAATTTACTTTTCTTTCTCTACCAAATAAATTGTATTTATTCAATGAAACTATAAACATCATTATCATCTAAGAAATTATAAAATATATAAATGCATACACGTAGTCAATGTTAACAACCATACACATTTCCCCACTCAATGCGTAAGTTTGAAAATTGCTTATGCTTTTTCAAATAAGATGTCTCTAGATACTCATCAATAGGTAGTAAAAGATAAACATAAATATGCAACCTAACTTAAGTTTGATGTCATGGGGTATACATGTTGAAACACTCAAAAAAACAAAATTGACTTATGGTAATATATTTGTGACAAATATTATGTCTCATGGTGCCATTTTAATTTGGATATGACTCGTGATGAGCATGTTATATTAAATTATTATGATTACACGTGTTAGGATGACACGTGTATCTTCACATATAGAGAAAGGTGTTTGAAAGCTGAAACTAATGAGAGACGAATAGTGGTTATTTGATCCTTCATATAGTGAAAGGTGTTTGAAAGTTGAAGCTAATAAGAGTCTAATAGTGGTTATTTGATTCCTCATATGGAGAAAAAGGTATCTGAAAACTTAAAAAAACTTATTAGATAATAAGGTATCTGAAATAAACGCTCTATAAATTTACATAACCTTTATAACACAACAACGTATACTTTAATAAATATGGGATCCATATAAATAACTTAATTCTTGAAATATGCAAAGCAACAAGCAAATATACAACATCTCTTTGAATTTCCTTGAATATGCAAGGTCCAACCGACCGATCTATTAGAATTTTCTTGAATTTGTATTTTTTTGGGAATGTGTGTAGCATTTATGAATGTTTATTGCAGGTTAACTACATTGATTTCCGTTAAGGAAGCTTTCTAGATACGGTGGCAGAGGAAGATGAAGGTGCTAGAATAAGAGAAGTTACAGACAGTGAAGGTTATCTGTGAAGCAAAAGAGTTTTATTAGCTGTTTACTTTGGGTGTGAAGCTGGAGTAACAAGAACCTAACGAGAATCACTTTGATTCTGAAGGGTGAAGGGTCTGAAGAAGGAGTGACAAGCATGACTTTGATTATGAAGCAAACTTGACTTTGATTGTGAATCAAGCCTGGGATCGACTCAGTTCTGCGCTAAAGAATTTTCAGTTTCGCCGTTCATGTGCTATCTTGGAGCAAGAAAGTGCAGTCTTGGAGCAAGCAAGAAAACTATTCACCTGTGCATTAGAGGTAAGCCTCAAAATAGTAAATATGTGACATTTATATTGATAGTCTTCGTAATGTTTAATTTTGTGTATCGTAAATAAAAATCAATATTCCAAAAATGATTGTGACTTCCACGTTCTCATATTCATATACTTATATGCTGCAAGATATAACTCTGTATATTGATTTTATGTTGTAATTTGTCTGTGTCCATACTCTTATCTGTTCATTGACCTTATAAGTGTATATATATTAAATTCTTATGGGGGTTGAACATACAGACAATAAACACTTTTAAGGTAAATATATGATCATTAGATTACTAGCACGAAATTACTTGAAGCTTTTTGATGAAATCAGTTGGGAGTTTACCTCTAGTTATCATACGCAGGTCACTTGCTGAACCCTGGTCCAGTTCGACTGTAGATACAAACGATAGCAGTGGTGGAATAAATTTCATATCCTTGGAAAAACTCATGAAAAACTCCAACCTGAGAACCCCAACTAATGGATAGTTTAATTAGTACGATTCCTGAGTTACAAAAGACTATTTGTGATGAGATTGAGAGTTTCAGTGTGGTTGGATACCAAGCCTTTGAATCTGGAAAGAAGATTCAGAACTGTTTTGTGGTTGTTAATCTATATTTAAAACATATATTCTGTATTTAAAACATCTACCAACGCTTTGAATCTGAGCCAGTTACAGTATTCAATCTGGAACTCTAGAATAGATCTCTCCCTCCCCTCACAATATACTGCGCAATTTACAAAAACTTTGTTTAGCTATAGGAGAATAGAATAAAGAGCAATACCTGGAAGCGTAGTCTTCTCCAGCAAGCATAGTCTTCTGTTTCTTGGGACATCGATTTGGAAGTCAATACGCGAAGGTGTTTTGTTGAGAGGGGAAGCCACCGTGCGAGCGCCCAGGGCTCCCCCTTTACTACGGTTCCTGGTATTTAATCCACAGGTTAACTTAATGGGGATTTGTATTCCCTTTAACGACTGCGAACAAAACCCAAATTCCAGGGGGCGTTGTGCTTCTCGCCCTTGACACTTGGATTACATATTGGCTCATGGTTGTCACTTGGCAATTAGAACGGCTGGCTGGAGTTTAATTTAAATACTAACTTAAATTAAACACCATGATGCAGAAGGAATGACACTTGGATTAGATATTGGCTCATGGTTGTCACTTGGAAATTAGAATGGCTGGCTGCAGTTTAATTTAAATATTAACTTAAATTAAACACCATGATGCAGAAGGAATGACACATAACGACATATTATCACAAAAACATTCCAAATTTACATAACCTTTATAACACAACAACTTATACTTTAATAAATATGCGATCCATATAAATAACTTAATTATTTTGTATTGCGTTCCAAACCTTTTCAAAATTTTAATATGAATTCAAACTGTGTTCACATTTATAATACTCAATTATGCTACCTGGTCGGAAGGAAGCTTTCCAGATCTCTGACCTTCATAGAAGAGAATGGATTTGGTGAGAGCATCTTTATAGTTATGAGACAGAGAGGAGGTGCGTTCGCCATAATATTCATGATGTACAATACTATTAAACTGAAAGGCTTCTACCGGGATTCTATGGATCGAGAGAAATCGATCCAGGTAATTGACAGACAGGTAGGCCGTTGGAGGTCCGAAATTGTAGAAAGAATGTACCTACACATCTGATGACTTCAGATGGACTACATGACTTCTTCTTTCCTCTGGATTCATAACGTTTCAATTGACGGGAAAAAACAATTTTGCCAGTCATTTATATGATCTTGACAGATAAATTTTGCCAGTCATTCACATGATCTTGACAGATAGGGAGAAACGTATATGATCATATTGTACATTCTACTTCCAGCCAGGGGAAAATGGAGTTTGAATTAGTGGAAATGAAGCTCAGGATTTCATTTCCTTTTTTGCTTTTTACCATGACATATTTAATCATACAACTGTGGAAGATGGTACATTTTTTTACGTGGTATCTGTTACATGATCTTGACAGATCTATTTTTCCAGTCATTCACATGATCTTGACAGACAGGGAGAAACGGATATGGTCATACTGTACATTCTACTTCCAGCCAGGGGAAAATGGAGTTTGACTTAGGGGAAAGGAAGCTCAGACTTTCATTTCCTTCTTTGTTTTTTACCATGACATATTTAATCATACAACTGTGAAAGATGGTACATTTTTTTACCTGGAGTGGGGAATTATGTTTCTAAGGCCAAAACATAAAATATTTAATTAAATTTCTGAGCTTATGGGAATATTACGGAGGCTTTCAATTGAAAGTTTAAAACCTAAAACTCAACCTGCAAACAAACAGTGTGAAGAATCTTACCTCTATTAACTTGAAATCTTTGCTTCTGGTCAAATCTCGTCGCTCAACCGCCTTCTTTTACTCACAATCTCGCTACTACAAAGCTCAAGCTATCGAACTTTCAGGTGAAACACATTATCCGAGCATCCCAATTAAGCTCGATGGATTCACTGTCGTACACTTGACATCCAATGCTGAGTACTAAGTTTTCTGTTGGTCTCAGAAAAAAACTGCCACGTTTCAGATGTATTTCCTTAGAAATAGCCACGTTTTTTACCACTAACATGAGCCTTAGTACGTTCATTCATGGTGCAAATAATTAGAAATGACATCACTTAGTGACACTATGAAATAAACACTCTATAAATTTACGGAGTAAGCTAATTATGGAGCAATCCTCCCTCATCGGACGGAGGAGGAGCAAAGTTAGCGTTGACTTTGCTCCTCCTCCGTCCGATGGAGGGAGGATTTCTTCATAGCTAGCTCACTCCTAAATTTACATAACCTTTATAAGAGAACAACGTATACTTTAATAAATACGGGATCCATATAAATAACTTAATTCTTTTGTATTGCGTTCCAAAACTTTTCAAAATTTTAATATGAATTCAAACTATGTTCACATTTATAATACTCAATTATGCTACCTCGAGACTAGCGCTCATCAATGTCATGTCTTAATACATGGCATTAATTAATTAATTAATTAATTTGACCATAACTTCAAGTTAATGTATACCATCCAAAATATGTATGTGGAGGACAAGGCATAACTATTTAAAATATGTCAAAAATGTAAGATTGTTTATCGAAGTCTACACTATGCATTAGAGGTTATGTCATATTCAAAACTTATGAAATGGCCTCCATATTTTGTAATACTTGAAAACTTATCATTATCATCCTTCCCAAAACTTTAATACTTAAATCTTGCAACCACACCACATTCCTTCCATGTATGTGATACTTATGAAATGGCCTCCATATTTTGTAATACTTGAAAACTTATCATTATCATCCTTCCCAAACCTTTTTTAATACTTAAATCTTGCAACGATACCACATTGCTTCCATGCATGTGATATGGTTATGCTTATTGCAATAAAATATTCCTTGAAAATCCCCCTTTCTTTTCATTTAAACAATGGCTTATGAAGATGGAGAGATAAATTTGCTAAGCTTGGAAAGCTTTTAATCGTTTAATTGAATTTCTAGTAAACAAAATTGACGAAAATAAATAGGAATTCTATAAATATCTAGAAAGCAACTTCTATATACAATATAGCATTAAAATATTTCTAAACGGCAGGTATAAGCAGCCTTGCTGCTATTTTCTTGTTGAAATATGAAAACATAACTACAAATGGAGACTCAAGAGTAATAATAAGTTCATTAAAAATATTAAAAAAAGTTGTGTTACTATATTTTAATAAATGTCAATAACACGAATAATATTTAATATTAAGTTATAAATTATTAAAAAATATAAATATAAAATGATATAAAATATTTAATATTATTTTTCATATTCTCAAATGTTTTGTTTTCATATATATATATATATATAATCCCGTTGTCAAACCTTAAAAACATAAAACATTATAAGTAAATTATACATATATAAAATATCTAATATTGTTTTTCATATTCTCAAATGTTTAGTTTTCATATATATAATTATCAAACTTTGAAGACATGAAAATATTATAAGTGAATTATACAACAATGGTGATGTATTCATTAATCCAAACAAATATAAGACATCAAATATTCAGCACATTAGACTTTTGTCCTTAAAATCTTAGAATGCATTATGAAGAGTGAACTTGTTAGACCACCAAGGAAGGGACTTTTAAAGTATAGTTTTTTATTATTTAGGTCATTAATGTTAAAATAGTAAAATTAAGACTGAAAGGAAGGAAGGAACTTTTAAAGTAGATTTTCTTATTAGTCCTATGAGGATTTGCTTTGTTGACCAATATCTTTTTATGTTCATTTATAAAGGGGTGTTTTTTAATTATGAAAATAAGGTCAATATATTGTAAGTATGGGGGGTGGGAACTAGGGTATGGAGGGTTTATAGGTATTTGGACATATAAAATTGGGTATTAAAAATAGGGAATATCCCCTAAAAATAGGGTTTTTTTAATTGGACAAATGTATTGGGATGGGGGATCAACAAAAGAATTTTGTTGGGTATTTATCAATATCTAATGAAATTAGGGGTATTCTTTAATATCACATGAACAAAGGCACTATTGCATGGTTTCACTAAGTGAACACCCATGTGATTAGTTCTTTCTGAAGGCCAATATACTATTGTTTTCGATATGCGTTGATGAAGAATTAGTTTTAGGTGACCTCATTGCAAGGTACCCTTTAAACCAAAGTTTTGAGCAAATTGTCTATTTATTAATTATAAAATTGTGTTTTTCTTGAAGCCGATCAGCTCATATTTTGAAATGTTATTGCCGCGGTGGCTGCGTACGCATTGGGAATGACTCCATCTCCCTAATTTTTTTTCGATGGATCAATTACAAGTGTTTGTTGGGATGTTATCATTTAGACCAGCATTGAAACTTGCATGTTGGTTAGAAATTCACATTAATTTCTGATATCATTTGAACAAGGAGCTTATGTTGGAACACGTGAATGTAGAAACATTTTATACAAACAATTACATGAGTGGTTAATAGCACATTGCTCTTACTATTGCAGATGGTGCCAACAAATCAAAGGAATTTAATCATAAAGTGCATTGCATGCAGAGAAATATTAACAACCAGCAGCGGGCTCAACACCTTATACCACCACCGCCATAGTCATGCTTCAATTCACCACCATGTGCACAAACTCCACATATATTTTGCTCCTTCATTGCTAAATCTGTGATAGATGACAAGATATCTACCTAATGTAGAAGATGTAGGATATATACCACTTACTTGCATACCCCATAAATATTTGGCTCCTTCATTGTTCAATCTACAATAGATGGTAGGCTATCAACAATTTGCAATTGTCATAGTTGCAAGAGAATTTAAATTAGGGAGTTATTTTCGTTTCTCCTATGTAGGAGATACATGCCTTATGCAAGAGATCCAGGTCCCTTGGATATGGCACGTATAGAAGATGAATTTATCTAGCAGCAATGTGCATGAACTAGGTATTAGTAGATACAAGAGTTACAAAGAGGATGCATGATTTTAAACTTACCTAGGAGCTATGTTGGGTCAATGAGATGTATTTCCAACGATGGTACTTGGCGGCCTTCTCTACATGGGATGGGTCATTCATCCCTCGATACAATGAAATCCCTTTCCTAAACATTTGAAAATTATTTTTCCTGCTATAGAAACATAAAAAACAAGGCATTTCTTGACAGGCCCAATATTTATTTAGTCAATTAATTGTTCCATAATTGATGCACACACAAAAATAAAATTACATAAATTGAAGTATTCAATATATCTACATAAATGACCAGCAATAGATTCCTCTCTTCCATTACAAAAATATTGGAAAATACGACCCCATGGAAGCAAATGCAAAGTAGAAGATGGGAACGCCACCAAACCATCATCGCTTTTAATTCTTGTATGTATAGGGAGAAGATTATCACAAAGTATTTCGTCCTTATCTTCCTCATCAAAAATATATACATCCTTTAATTCAATAACATCAACGTGTCCTTCTATAATATCTTGAATTTCAACCTAATACTTATGGGCTCAATCCCCATTGATTATGATGTCACTTTGATGTTTTATTTTTGTATATTCGGTCTATAACCCCATTGCATATGAGCATGATGATTTATTTGAGATATTGGGCATAATACATTTACATATGTTTTATGTATGATTTTATGTGTTGGGCGTGGACCGTGAAGCACATGATTGATGAGATGTTTTGTGTTGAGCGAGGAGCTCTAGAGCACATGAGTATTTGAATCTTTGTGTTAAGCAAGAAGATCTGGAGCACATGAGTGTTTATGTTGTGTTGAGCGAGAAGCTCTGGAGCACATGAGTGTTTATGTTGTGTTGAGTGAGAAGCTATGGAACACATGATTTATGAAAACCTTTGTGTTGAGTAGGAAGCTCTGAAGCGCATGAAAAAGATAAATTGGAAGTGTTAAGAATAAGCTCTGGATCCTTCCAAGTTGGTGTTGAGCATAAGCTCTGGAAAATCAGATCTTTGGCTATTGTATCCCTAGGGTATCCTACAAGTACATCCTAACATTAGTGTTGAGAGAGGAGATCTAGAATTGCACTAAGTTTGTAACTCCATGTTTTTAGCGTTGAGTATGGGCTCTGGATAAGCACTAGGAGTTACTGAAAAGAATTAATTATGTCAAGTGAAAACGGCTTGAGTAAAATATTGATCTCATCTCTCTGATTTATAAGTGATTAAATGAAATTTTGAATTTTTGTATCTCATCAAGTAATGAAGAACTACCATGTTATATGAGGGAATCCAACATGCAAGGATGTTTAGAGCTTCCTATCCTAGTAGACCTAACCACCTACCTGACGACATTAATGAAGAAAGTGTCCTAAGTTTAGGGATCATGTTATATTATACCTAAAGAAAAATGTTAACAAATAATATATATAAGTATAAATTTTATACATGACATGTATAAAAAGTAAGCATATAAATAATATTAACAGTATAAGAAATAAAGAAAGGCTCCATCTATTATTATTATTACTATTTAAAAATAATTAAATAACATAACACCTACCAAAGTCCAAACAAGAACTAGTTTAAAGTTCCTAAGTTAAAAACTAAAAGTGTCTAAATTAAATAAAATGCTTAAATCAAGAAATCAAAGGATTCTTGATTTAACTGCCCCTTTGACTGAAAAGTCTTCATATAAAGGCCCAAGCCAAAGAGAGGCTTGGGGATCTTCCATCTTTTTGGTGATTCATTATTCTGCCTGTTTATTCTCAACAGAGTTCTTGGAGAACATTTTCCTAAGACGAAAAAGGAGAATTGATTTAGACCTCATATCCGAGTTAGGGAAGCCTTACTTTAGGATCTCTAATCTACTTGCATGTTGGAACTAGCTCGAGGGGATCCGAATGAAAATAGAGAACGGTTTCGGTTCATGGTTGGGTGGAACGTGGTAGTTCCCAAGTGATTCGGTTATCTATACAGAAGTCAACTCTGCCTGTGAATTTTTTAATGCTAGGTAATTGAGTGTGCAAGTTTTCAGCCATTGAAATAGCATCACCTTGCAGGAATGAAATTCTTGATCTTCCCTTTGATGTCTAGTACATTTCCTGGTTAAGTATTTAAGGATGTTGTTATCTAGTTCATTTCTAATATTTATTACCTGCTCCATAAATTAAGGGTTTATGTTTTATTTCTAGATATATGTCTGCAGTTTATTTCATGTTTAGAATAAATTAAGAGTTTATGTTTTATTTCAAAATCTATGTCTACAATTTATTTCCTTCTTAGAATATTTAAGGGTCTATGTTTTACTTATAAATCTATGTCTACAATTTAT